>CM076576.1:262357974-262542672 GCA_034641835.2 Pinus albicaulis | reverse complement strand
ATGGAATAGCAAAGCAAATAAAGGATTGAACAACAATTCTGAAATAGAACAGCAAGTCTAAAATGGAACAGCAATTGAATAACTAAGTCCCGCAGGTTGTAACCAAACTTAATCTATTAACTCAAATGCATTCTTTGCAATCAAATAACATTCTTTCACTCTAAAAGCAATTCACACAAATCACACTAATGGAACAGCAATAACTATTAATGAATTATGGAACAGTACTGATAAATCAGAAACGCGCACAACACGAACGTTTAGTATAACAGCTCTGTAACAAAACAGTAAGAACATGCAATTAACTCTTGAAAGGATTAATAACTTGATGCGGAGTCAACACACGATTCTATCTGTAAAAAACCTCAATGATTCAATCTTTAACAAAGCATGTAATATGAACTTATAAAGCATATCAAATTACCAAATAACAATGATAAACAAACCACACAAAAGTCAAGTCGTAATGGTACAGAAGCAAGTGTCCTTCGGGGCCGGGCCCTTAGCCTCCAAGGATACACCGCTTTAAGTTAATCCAGACGCAGAGATGAAATAATCACCAAGCTTTTATTAATGCATCGGTCAAAAATACATTGAACCAGTTCTCAACGAGACTCAATAATCAAAGTTGATGTTTTACAGAAAATTACATAAAAGCGTATCCTATCTATCAAGCTAACAGTGTTGTCCCTTTATATAAAGGTGATGGCGGAGATGTCCAAGTAACATGATAAATAAAGCAGCGATCCCTCAGGATCGAAGATCCTGAGGGATTCGCCAAACTGTTAATTCTTCATCCTTTCCTTTCTTTGGCGCCGAGCTGGTGTCTTCTCCTTCTTTTCCGAGCCGATTTGCTGTAATCTATTTAGCCTTGTTTGCATTCGGTTCTCGTTCAGAGGGACAGCAGTTATCTCGACTTTGTCCTTTCCTTTGGAACGGAAATTCCTCGTTTTCTCCTTTTCCTGTACAGAAAATAACCATTATCAGTGGCTAAGTCTTGCATATCAATTCTCACATGTTTTGTTATGGTTCCTTATTACTTTCCAAATTCATGATACAAAAAGGTTCACAAATTCTATTAAAAAGCCACTGAAATAGTCATCAAAAGCATACCCTGCAACCGAGTCAGAAAGGAACAGCATATGGAATTATGCCATGTTTAGAAGGACAACGAATTACCGAAATCAAGGCGGAGAGTTGATCGCGTATTACATAAGAGGCTGCTATGTTATGATATGAGGCTGGTGGGTAGGACATCTGTCGTACTTGCCAAATCTCAAGTGGTCATGGTCACTTCCTTTGCCATGATTGGTGATGATAAATGTTCATGCGATGTATAAATCGGGAGATAATATATGATTAGTTCCTAGGATATAAGAAACAAAAGAGTATTAGTATCTTACCCATTGGTGTAACCAAGGTGACTTCAATACCATTAACAGTGCTCTGCTGCCGACAAGTGTCCATAACCTTGGCAGAGTTGTTTTTTTACCCTTGGAACCATGATCCTTTGTGTATGCTTAGGAATGTTGTTATGTCAAAATGTAGACCATTATGCTGGCTTGGTGACCAGTTAACCATAATGCCATTCACGAGGAAGGAGCGAAACGTGGGCAGGCCGGCTCGTGATGAGACCTCATGTTCCAAGGTTCGTTTATTTGATATACCTTTTGGACCATATCCCTGGTGTGGTGGCCATAATGGGAATGCCACTTCACTTCCATCCTCATGATCATGGTAGGCTGGCTCTTGATGATACCCCCTATCCTGCATTTGACATCTCACATATCATGTTCAGATATTTTTTCTTTTTCATAGAGTACTTTTCCTTATTTATACACAAAGGGTGGTTCAACACTCCTTAAGAGTAGGAATGGTGGAAGAAGTCTTATCATCTCAATAGGAAGATATAAGCCCTTTGCTCTTATTCCTAAATAATAATAAAAGAGGGTTAAAGGGATCAGCATGATAAAGATAACCAATCAGGGCAAAATTAGTAAAACAATGACAACAAAAGATAAGAAATAAGTATGTCCTTCCTTTTGTCCTCTTACTAATGCAGAGCCTTATAGATATAGCGATTTATGGTTTGCGGATTTCGGTATGTTGTGATTTTATATTCATTGCACAAGTACATAGTTGTATCTTAAAGACTTGAAAGAATACGGGCAAGAAGCATCCTCAATTTAGATCAGCAAAAGGAATAAGCTGTTTCACAAGGAGAGCAAAAGTATGCTAGTGGTGTTCCTTTGGAAAAAGAAACAACGACGGATGATAGAAAAAGGAACAGCAAAAATGCAAATGCCGTTCCTTTGAAAAAGGAACAGCAAAAATAAAAATACTATAAAAACACTCAAAATGCCGTTCCTTTGAAAAAGGAACAACAGCAACAAAAGAATGTTGTTTTTTTGAAAAAAAAGGAACAGTGGTAACCAAAAATGTTGTTCCTTTGGAAAAGGAACAGCAAAAGACGTAAAAATGCCGTTCCTTTGGAAAAGGAACAGCAGAGATCCAGAATGTTGTTCCTTTAGAAAAGGAACAGCAAAACAAGCAAAGCCAACAGCGTAAAAAACACACAAATGCCATTTTTTTAGAACGGCAAAAATCGAAACTTTGAAAAAGAAAAAGAACAGCAAAAATGACAAGAAAACATTTAATTCAAACATATGTACAAGAACGACTCAAAGACAAGAACTTATGTACAAATTGTAAAAAGAAATGAATTCCTTAATGAATTACAGGTGAGGAAGATTTCTCTTCCTCTCCTAAAATCTCCATATCAGTGTCTCGGCGTAGCTGCTGGCAGAAGGATTCCCGAGTGAGTGGTTTGCGATAGAGACGGACTCGGTGGCCATTAACTTTGAATGCATATCCAGAACCGTCAATGGTAATTAGAGTAAGGGTTCCGTTGTCATGCACCTTATGGATTTCGTATGGTCCCAACCATCGAGTCTGAAGTTTTCCAGGGAAGTCCTGAAACCGAGAGTCGTATAACAGAGCCCAGTCTCCCTCGTGGAAGACTTTGTTTTTGATGAGCGCATCATGCCATTTAGCTCGCTGCTGTTGAATCAATGTTGTATTTTGTAGTGCAGAGAGCCTAATTTCGTCTAATTCATTGATCTGTTGTAGTCGATTGATTTGTGCCTCGCTTAGATCTAGGCCAACTTCCTGTGTTGTCCGTAATGTTTGGATTTAGAATTCTATGGGAAAAATGGGTTGTTTTCCAAACACTAATTGATAAGGTGAGTAACCGGTGGTGCTCTTCCATGTGGTTCTATAGGCCCAGAGTGCTTCAGGTAGTCGGGTAGCCCAATCACGCCTATGTGACGCAATGGTTTTCGTTAAGATTGATTCTATTATCTTATTGCTACTTTCTACCTGCCCATTCGCCTGTGGGTGATATGGAGTAGTGATTTTATGTTGGACGTGATAATTGTTGAGTGTTGCAGCTAATTTATGCCCAACAAATTGTGGTCCTCCATCTGTAATTATTTCCCTAGGAAGGCCATAACGAACAAATAGATGGAACAGGAACTGTATGACAGAGTCCTCTATGGCTCTTGGCAATGCTTCTGCCTCAACCCATTTGGTGACATATTCTGTTGCCACCAAGATATATGTTTTCTGATTTGACGAGGGGTTGATGGGTCCAACGAAATCAAGAGCCCATCGCTCAAATGGTTCAATGACTAACTGTGGTTTTAGAGGCATCTCATCAGCTTGACCAGGTCGTCCTGCTCGCTGGCAGCTGTCACAGGCTTGGACAAATTTCTTTGCATCTTTGAAAATCGTAGGCCGGTAATATCCTGTCTGCAATACTTTGTGTCCAGTTCTTCGCTCAGCGAAGTGTCCACCACACGGTCCATCGTGACAGGCTTTTAGGATGTCAAAGATTTCATCCTCTCGAACACATCGCCTGATATGCATGTCTGCCCCTGTGTGAAACAAATAGCCCCCAATCGACGAGAATCGAGAACTCTTCTGAACAATCTGCTTGCGCTCATTAGGGGTTAAATGTTTTGGTAGTTTACCTACTGCGAGGTAGTTGGCAACATCAGCATACCAGGGTGTTTGAACGGCAACAGCAAACAGGTGCTCATCTGGAAATTGATCTTCAACTGCTGCTGCATCGCTTGATTTTGGTATTCTCGAAAGAAAATCGGCTACAGGGTTTTCTTTGCCAGGCCGATCCTTGATTGTGATGTCGAATTCCTGCAATAAAATCAACCATCTAGTTACTCTGGCATTTGTGACAGGCTTATTTGCTAAATATTTTATGGCAGAATGGTCTGTATACAAGATAACAGGATAGCCTGTAATATAATGTCTAAACTTATTGACGGCATGTATTACAGCTAGGAATTCTTTTTCAGTAACAGTGTAATTTAATTCAGCAGGGGATAAATTTTTGCTGATGTAATAGATAGCATATGGTTTTTTATCCTCTTCTTGCCCAAGGACTGCGCCAATAGCTGTATCTGAGGCATCAGATGATATCTGGAACGGTAGGTCCCAGTTTGGTCCTCGAAGGACTGGGGCTGTGGATACGAGCTTCTTTAGATCCTCGAAAGCATGGTCACATTTTTCTGTCCAAAGAAAATCAACGTTACCAGTTAGTGCATATAAAGGAGCAGCAATGTGCGAATAATGTTCTATAAATCATCTATAATAACCAGAAAATCCAAGAAAGCTGCGTACCTCTGTTTGAGTAGTAGGAGTGGGAATGAGCAAAAGTATTTGGATTTTGGCCGGGTCTACCTGAATGCCGGCTGCTGAAACATAATGTCCTAGAATAAGTCCTTCCGTCATCATCATGAAACATTTTTCGTGGCTTAAGCAAAGCCTGGTAACAATGCAGCGTTGTAGGACTTTTTCTAGGGTGTCTAGAGCTGGATCAAAATCATCTCCATATGGTGTAAATTCATCCATGTAAACTTCAAGTCCATCATTTATTAAATCTACAAAAATGCTAAGGATAGCCCTTTGAAATGTGGCGGGAGCATTACATAGGCCAAAAGGTAGAACTCGATAGGCAAATGTTCCCCAGGGACAAGTAAAAGTAGTTTTATCCTGGTCTTCAGGGGCAATCTGAATCTTATTGTATCCACTGAAGCCATCCAGGAAAGAAAAGAATTTCTTCCCTGCTAAAGTATCTAATACTTGATCTATGAATGGGAGAGGAAAATGATCTTTCTGTGTTGCCTTGTTTAGTTCCCTATAATCCACACAGATTCTCCATTTTCCATTCTTTTTTGGTACCACCACAAGCGGAGAGACCCATTTACTATCAGAAATAGGATAGATAAAATTGACATCTAAAAGTTTCTGAAGTTCAGCTTTTACCACATCCTTTAGATGAGGATTAAGTCTCCTTTGCGGCTGACGAACAGGTCTGGCATATTTTTCTATATAAATGTGGTGTGTACATAACTGGGGGTCGATTCCTTTCATATCAGGGTAATCCCATGCAAATGCTTCTTGATATTTCGTTAACAGATGGATGAGCTTAGTTTCTTGTTCAGGTGTGAGATTAGCATTGATGTTTAAAGTTTTTCCCGGTGCAATTTCCACGGTTTTACTATTTGCAACAGAAGTAACAGGTATCGTTTGGTCATGCGTATCTTTCAGAGGATCTTCCTCTAATTCATTATCAAATGCTGCTTCTATCATGTGACACTGTGTGCGAGGTTCAGTTTGACTAATGAAATTATTAATGGCATCATCTTCTGTTTGGTCTTTAAAATCAAGTGCTTCTTGTATAGTTAATGGAGATCTGATGTTATCAGTAAGGTATGATACAGGGTGCTTATTAGTTTTGATTATTGTGACACTTGGCTGCGCTGGAGGATATAGAACTAAATTCTTGCTATTCGGTCCTCTGGTTATGGTCATATTTCCCTGCCGGCAGCCAATGTAGGCATCAGCAGTGGCAAGCCAAGGTCTACCTAAAATTAGCGGGTGTCCATCAAGTCGGGTTTTTTGGATTAATTATCAGGAAATCGGTTGGATACTCCCAGGAATCAACAGAGACCATGACATCCTGTAGAATACCCTCTAGTCTAACCACAGATCGGTCAGCCAATTCTAACAAAGTAGAGGTGGGTTCTACTGATGTAATGTCGAGCTTTTGGCAAGTAGTGGTTGTTAAAATATTAATTGCAGCTCCTAGATCAACTAAGGCATTAGACAGGGTCTGACCATAAATTTGAACAGTTATAATTGGATTTCCTGGGTCTTCATATTTAATGGGTGTTTCTTTCCCAGATAACAAGTCAGATAAAGTACTGACTACTTGGACTCTTGGATTATTTGTTATATTCCTCCTTGGTTTTTTTATGCACAACTCTTTGATAGTTTTTGCGTATATAGGAATGTCTTGAATGGCTTGGAGGAATGGAATTTTTATGTACAGATTTTGTAATTCTCCCAGAATGTCAAAGTCGGGATATTGTATGGGTCGAGGTATGACTAATCGTTCTGGGAACGGAGGAGAGGATGTGGTTGCTTGATTATGAGTCTGCTGCTTATTTACATCCTCTTGTTGCAACTGATGTTCTCTTGGTAACTGATCTTCAATATGAACTATTTTATCTCCCTCAGTTTCAATTATGCGTCCAGATCTTAACTGAAGATCATTGCACTCCCTCAGGTCGGGTCCTATTTCTGGTGATTCTATGATTTGAATAGATTGGACCTGTCTGTTATTTGGATTGGGATCGGGTTGGGCTGGGAGTTGCGGTCTCAGGTTAGACTGGGGATTTTGTTGTAAGGCTGGCGGAGTAGGTTGAGGGAGCGGAATAGTTCCAGCTGGGTGGTACATCGGTCTTTGCCAGCTTGTCTGCCAGGGTGAACTTTGTGAAGTAGAGGGAGTCCATTGTGAAGGATATGGGCCATTTTGCCAATATGGTGGAGTGTAAGGGAAATTCGGCCAACCAGATTGGCTTGTTTGATTCAGCCATGGATTTGAAGAAGGAAACGATTTTGGTGACCAGTTTGAAAATGGGGGTTGAGATTGATTTTGCCACATACCATATTGTTGAGCATTATACTGTGGGGGTTGAAAAAAAGAGGTTGAGTCCGGAAACATACCAGATTGTCTCGGCTGCCACTGGCGACGCTGGTTGATCGAGTTCACCGATTTTGGTTCTTCTTCTGCTTCCTTATATAGCGCTTTCAATCGAGGAAGTGAGGGGCAGCTCTCTGTAAGATGATCTTTTGTACAGATGGCGCACGTTTGGACTTTATCCAGTGGACATTCCTTGTGGCTATGTTTTTTTCTGCATCGGGGGCAGAAGATCGCCAAATTCTGTTCTACCTCCATCTGCTTCTGTTTAGCCTGCACAATATCAAGTTGTGTAGTTAGTGTCCCCAGAATATCAGTTTTGAAATTTTCTAATAAATTTCCAATTTCTGCACGTGTTACTCCTTCTATTGATACTTTGTTATCTCTTGCAAACCGATCATATTCTGTCGGTTTTATTCTTGTGCTGCCTCTCGAACTCCTGATACATAAATCAATGATGTCAGCAAAATTCTCTTGATAAATATCCCCTTTTCCCATGATGTTTAATGTTTCAATCCATTGTTCCTTCATGCCCCTTATTAATGTAGTTTTTAACACATTATCAGGTAAAGGTAGCGATGCATAAGGAGATCTTTGTAGATTGTACTGAAAATGTTCCACATACTCCTCCAATGTTTCATTCGGTCTGGCTGTCATTTGGAATATTTCGTCTTTTAATTCTCTAGACCTACAATAATCCTGATATTTTTTTAAGAAGGATTCTTTCATTTGATCCTAATTGTTGATAACCCCGCCACCTAGTCCCATAAACCATCTTAAAGCCGCCCCTTTTAATGTAGAGGGGAATAATTTCAATTTCTGGGGATTGGTGGTGTAATCATACCCCCTGCATAACACATCGAATTCGAATAAAAATGCATCCGGATCTTCTGATGTGAGACCGTGAAATGTAGGGATATGCTGAAGAGGGATAGCTTTCATGGGTGCATTTGCTGCAGAATCCACTATAGGATATTGTAATGTAGAGGTTTGAGCATTTGGCTGGTTCTGAGCCATGGGATCGAATATATGCCAATAACCTTCTAGGATATCTAGGAGGGTATTCCTAGGTTGAGAGGGAATGGTTTTGACAGGGATATTTTTAATAGCACTTCCCTTATCTGGAATAATGAGAATACCAGATGTCTGAGGAGATTGGATTCCTTCAACAATGATTTTCGCAGCACTCCCCTTATCTGGGCTATCTAATGGCTGATTTGTTCCAATAGGAGATTTTGGTTCCTTGGTTTCCCCTATTTCTCCTTCTCCTTCACAAAAGTTGCTGGAATTCCCTTCCTGCAATAGTTCTGGAGTAGAATTTTCGATTTCTTGAAAGTCCTGCTCTTCAGTTTGACTATGCACCTCAGCAAAGGCTACAGATGGTGATCTTGTGGCCTGAAGGGAACTAGTAGGCTGTTTAGAAATGTTTTTCTTGGGGCCTACTAATGGCTGAGATTCTGTTTTCTTATAGATTTCGTCTATGAAGGTCGTTCGGCCAAGGGTCACCGGCCCCTTAGCTTTTTCAGGCTTGGATGGGGGTTTGATATTCTTTTCTGGTCTTTTCTGCTTAGTCATGCACTCAAATGAACTACTAAATTCTTATTCAAACAAAGCAAAAACAAATATGTTAGGAAAGCGGACAGTGGAGCAGGGCTTTTACATGCTCCGCACGTAGGTTCTTACCTTCCGTTTTTAAGATCCAACTCTTCCCTAGCAGGTTCGTACACTACTCTGAAAAAGACAAATGGCTACACTCTTTCCCCGACAACGGCGCCAAAATGTAGAGCTATAAAAAGGGTCTCTTTCACCTCTAATTACCTCACATTAATATGTCAATCCGGGAGCGTTTTGTTATTCCAAAGAGTGTCTCAGTCTGAGGCTATCACTTGTCAGAGTAATGCTAGTAGTACGGTGTTTAAGAAATACAAGAGTAAACGGATGCTTGTTTATAACTAAATTACTTCAAAAGAATAAATCGCACATTCAGAAAACTTGGCAGCTTATCAGTCAAGGGTTCGGCAGCGATAACCCATCCCTTTGGAAACTGATGGAAAGGAAATTAGAGCATAGACCACGGGTCTGGGAGCTAGACAGTGAATGCCAAAGCTCACTACAGCCTTAGATCGTCTCTCACACCAAAACAACAAATGCGAGTAAATGGAACAACAAATAAAGAATTGAACAACAAATCTAGAATGGAACAGTAATTCTAAAATGGAACAGCAATCGAACAAATAAGTCTCGCGAGTCGTAACCAAACTTAATCTATTAACCCAAATACACTCTTTGCAATCAAATAACAATCTTTCACTCTTAAGGCAAATCACGCAAAACACACTAATGGAACAACATTAACTATTGAAAAATTATGGAACAACTCTAGTAAATCATATACGCACACAACACGCTGAAATAGTAATCTTAATTAACAGGGATTCAACTATGCTCCCAAACAGAACAATATTATCTCTGAATCCAATAATCATGAAGAACTTTACTACTTTAAGCGATTCCATAGCCTTGAATGTTAATTCGGCAAGCTCTCATGTGAACAATAACAATATTGGCGGGTTAGGAACTAATAACATGCAATTAACTCTGAAAGGATTAATAACTTGATGCAGAGTCAATACACAATTCTATCTGTAAAAACCTCAATGATTTAATCTTGACAGAGCATATAATAGAAAATTATAAAGCATATCAGATTACCAAATAACAACGATAAACAAACCACGCAGAAATCAAATCGTAGTGATACAGAAGCAAGTGTCCTCTGGGGCCGAGCCCTTAGCCTCCAAGGATACACCGCCTTAAGTTAATCCAGACGCAGAAATGAGAGAATCACCAAGCTTATATTAATGCATCGGACAAAAGTACAATGAACCAGTTCTCAACGAGACTCAATAATCAGAGCTGATGTTTAACAGAAAATTACATAAAAAGTCTCTCTATTAAGCTAACAGTGCTGTCCCTTTATATAAAGGTGACGGCGGAGATGTCCAAGTAACAAGATAAATAAAGCAGCGATCCCTCAGGATCAAAGATCTTGAGGGATTCGCCAAACTGTTAATCCTTCATCCTTTCTTTTCTTTTGCGCCGAGCTGGTGTCTTCTCCTCCTTTTCCGGGCCGATTTGCTTTGATCTGTTTAGCCTTGTTTGCATTCGGTTCTCCTTCAGAGGGACAGCAGTTATCTCGACTTTGTCCTTTCCTTTGGAACGGCAACTCCTCATTTTCTCCTTTTCCTGCACAGAAAATAACCATTATCAGCGGTTAAGTCTTGCATATCAATTCTCACATGTTTTGTTATAATTCCTTATTATTTTCAATTCATGATGCAAAAAGGTTTACAAATTCTACTAAAAAGCCACTGAAATAATCATCAAAAGCATACCTTTAGTGTACCCGCTAAGCATAAACCCCTTGTTTTACCTTCTATTCTCCATGCTTTCCCTGCAAATTATTACTTATATTTGCCGAGATTTGACGGTGAATGTAGCAATGTCAATGCTGAGCAACATGTGCAGAATGTTGAGACTTTCTAGACCTTTTTGAAGTTGATGACGAAGATGTTAGTATTAGGCTTTTTGCTCTTTCTTTGCAAGGCCAAGTGAAGAGTTGGTTCAAATCCTTGCCTGATGCGAGCATCTCGTATCTTCTAGCAGCTTCTGTCAAGTTTTCTCGGACAGTGGGTGACTTGTCATAATCCTTTCCTTATTATAGAAGACATAACCACCGAAAAGACCTGCCAGGGAGACAAGACAATGGGGTCACTAACCAAGTTTATTTTTCGATGCCAACTGATATAAGACCTTCTCCTAGATCTGCTCTCTTGCACTACCCGGGTGCCTTTGATCCAGAAATGGAGTTTCAGTTGAGAGAAAGGAATCTTGCAACACTTCACGAGATGCAGAATAGTGCAGTGAATGTAGAGGCTCATTTGCTGATCCGAAGGGCAAGGTTGAAGGAAGAAGAGATGAAAAACATAGATCCAGAGAAATCGACATCTCTAGAGGTAAAGCTGGACATGTTGGTAAGTGCAGTAGAAGAGATGATACAAAAGAAAACCACAAAGAATGAGTATAATGTTGAAGCCCATGACTTGCTGATTGAAGAAGAACAGGTTGTTGATCCAAAACATTTTGTTTCTTATCCCAGTTGTCATAGTGATTGCTTTATAGATCATTTTGAAGAAGAGAGAGCTGTTGATATGATATGTATGCTTGATGATGAACTTTATATCGATGATTTGCCTCAGTTTGATCAGTATGATGATGATTATGTTCTCCAAACAGAAGCTAATCTTGCAGATAAATCAGCAGCTAGTTTGTGGAAGGAGGAAGTTCACTTTCAAAGAAATTTCTAGCACAAGATCAACCTCAAACTACCGCCCCAGACAATGATGATGAAAATGGCAAAAGAAATTTTGAAGTAAGTGGAAGGATCTTTGCCTTTTTGTTTTGACCTCGTTTTTACCATCGTAGACAACTTTCATACAATCGTAAATCCAAATGTCATTGGAAACTTGGACTGATCATCCTGGAGCGGCAATGAAAACCTTGTTCAAGACTTCTCATATTCAGATTTGCAGCCCCCGAAAGCCATTGATTTTCAAGTTGCAGATGAAGACATGGAAGCTAGCCCATATGATCAAATGATACAAGATGACTCTGTACCATTTCGTTTTGAATCATTCCAGTTTTTGAAGGGTAAATTGCATAGTAAATATTCAAATGAGCAGCCTATAGCATCAGATTTGCAACCACCAAATGAAATTGAAGGTCAGATTATAGATGAAGTAGTGGAAGCTGAAATACATGATTTAATGATGCAAGAGGATTCTGTACCCTTTTGTTTCGAAGCATCTCAGTTTATAAGGCAGAATCTTCGTAATATCTCTCAAGGAAAATATGAACAGCCAGTAGGATGTCATACAGTTTCAAGGGATACAGTGCAACAGTCTTCTCAAGTTTTTGATGATCCTATTGCTCGTGTGTTGGATGATGTTTGTTGTAAAAATTTTGCTCCATTAGCTAACCATGTGCCCGAAAAGAATGTTGATAGTAATCTTGTTCAAAAGTCAATTTCATTGTGTTGTTCAACAGATTTTTCATATGAGGAGATTGATGAAGGAGACTTTTGTTCTGTTTGTAATCAGCAACAGTGTTTGGTTATTCACGAAATTCAGGATCCTTTTGGTAGCTTGCTGCAATCACCAAAGAAAGACAGCATAGAGGTGAGAAAAAATTTAAGATTAAGATATGGAGATTACCAGGATCAGAGCAGTGATGTGTTAATGGAAATCAATAGCTATGTTTATGAAGATCCTTTTGCAGTATTATTGAAGTCCTCTAGTCAATTCATGCTTTGCAAGTTTATCAGCAGCCAACTTGATTCCAAGTTTCCATGGGAGTTGCCTTTCGATTCTTCCCTTTTCCTGCGTATCAGAAAGCATTTGGGAAGAAATCAAATAGCAGCCAGGATGTTTAAATGGTTGCATTGGCTTTTCCATTTCACTTGATCAGGTGATGAATGGAACAATTAGAGTAGGTTGTATTGAATAAGCTCTACTTTGAGCATCTTTTCCAGTTTGTCAGTTGTGTTTAAGTATTGAGTCAGTTTTTAGTTAAGTAAGAGTCAATTTGTGTCATTAAATCATTAGTTTTCAGTCATGCATTTCAGCTTGAGTTTTGTTTTCCACTGCCCAATGGATGAAGGCACTGTCTGCTTTCCAAATATCTGTAGTTCTTGGCACCTCCGAGGAGCTACCATCCCCATTGGAGCCAATGTTAGAGTCGGTCTTTACGTCCCTCCGTCAGAGATCATTTCTCTTATTGCATTTCATTGTTTAGGTGTCTCATTCCGCTCATTCATCTGCATTCCGTTAGGGGCATGCCATTGACTGACGGAAGGGCTTTGTTCTCTCATTTTCCCTCATGCTTGTACTTGCTGGGTTGGTCAAAATTTCTCAAAATTCATCAAAGTTCAGTTCATGTTATTTATAGTCATAGATGGTTATTTTGGCCAAAAAGAGTCTTTCAGTTTCTAGGTCTAGGGTTTGATCTTTAGAAATGTTAAATAATGCCCGCAGGCCATGAGGAGGTTTTCAACAAGTGTCATTTCAAGATTTACATCGTCAAATATGCTCGAGGATGTTTCTTCTTCAAAACTCTGTTTTGAAGAAGAAATTGTCAAAATTGTTTTTGTAATAAATATGTATTTTTAAAGCCTTCCGTCATGAAGTACTTCAAATGCAGCCGCTGGTCATCCTTTGCCGAATCCTATGCCTGCTACCCCTGCAAAGAACAGAAAAGAGAATCATCATTAGTTCAAAAAATCAGAGGAAACAAGCAAAACAAAGTTTTGTCAAAAGTGCCAAAGTCTGCGATATTAGCAAGTGGGTTATTTCAAATTAAAAAGCATGCCATAAGGATATTTTGGTGTCTTCATAAATCATTTCCATGCCAAGAAATATCAAAGACATCATTGAAGTTAAGACAAACCATGGAGGAAAAAAAAGTCAATGTGAAAATCGAAATTGTTAGTGAAATTGCAGGCGCGGCGCATAGAAGGGTGGGCACAACGCATTGGGCGCCTCTCCACAGTGTAATTTTACACTGGCGCGGCGCACCCACATGGCGCGGCGCACTGGGCGGCCTGCGTGACGCACAGGCCTGAAACTTAAAACTTCTTCCAGTTTGCTCTGAAATTCGATTTGCTTGATTGCTCCATGCTTGAGTAAGTTAAAATCACTCTCCTTTTGTCCATGACTCATGTTGGTGTTGTTTGAGAGAAGGAATAGGAGGATTTGTAATGTCAAAATGTAAACCCTATTAGCTTGTTTAAACTACTCCTTGAGGTTTGAATTGGTGTTTAAAAAACAATTTTGGTGCCAAATCTCTATTTCCTACCTATGGTCTCTTCCCCATCATTGTAAAATCATCACTTTCAATCCTCTATTCTCTTATACTTCAAAACACTCATGTCATTTCATTTCACCTCCTTTCTCCCTCCAAAGTCATTTCGTTTCACCTCCATTCCCCCTTTTCCATCTCACTTGTTGAAAATCCCCAAAACCTAAGCTTCCAAAAAGGGCAGTGGTTGTCCCTTGTCCCTAAGTTTATTAAATCTTCAAAGGAAAAATTACTAATTGATTGAAATCCCATGCTTCCCATTGTCCTATTTCTCCCACAGTTCACTACACCCGCTGCCTATATTTAACACAGTCCATTTCTACTTGGCAATATTGTGGCACTTGGAGACTAAGACATCAAATCTTCATTTCTCATTTTCAACAAGATAAACATATCATTGGCATAGACTTTCAACACCATGACGGACACCGACACATCATCTGAACAAGACAGTCAACCACTGAAACTGCATGCACCAAGAGGGCACTGAAACGTCGTGAAAGGCCTGATCCACTTCAAATCTTGGCCGAAGTTTAGTTGGCTGAGCATGACACTTGATTATGTACCTTCAGTCCAAATTTCAAGGAATTTGGAGAAAATTTTGTCAATTTTGAATTTTTTTGGTTGCAAAACAGGTTTTTCTGCCCGATGTGTCGCGCCACCCGACGCGTGCTTATGATTGGGACATCTTCTGGAGGAAAAATTTACATTTTTGGGTTTGTTATGGTAAATTATGTATGCTCAGGAATGGATAAGAGATTTCATGAAGTTATGGGTGGTCTTAAAGGTCAAAAACACTCCAAAAATGGCCTTTCTGCCACTTTTTGCACCAGCAGGAACCAGTCTTGGGAGATTGCAGTTTTGGAGGGGAAAATGACATCCAAATTGAAAAATGCCACTTGGGTTGGATAGCAGACATCTAGGGCTTTCCAAAGAGCTATCATGAGCTTAATTTCGACTTCGGGAAGTCCCCCAAAAACAGGCTCAAAGTGGCGCGACGCATTGAGTTTTTGAGCGCGACGCATAGAGAAATTTTGCCTCATTTTCACTCTTCAGCTCAGAAATTCGCCCAGTTTTGACTAGTTTTACTTTTTCATGTGATGATTGACCTACCATGATGTAATTTGATGATTATGATGTAAATTTGGCATGTTTTTACTTGTTCTAGAGGATTCATTCACCAAAAAGTGAAAATTAAGTGAATGGATCAGTTTCCTAGCATATAGAGGCAAGTTGTTTGGCTGCCTAGATTTTAGCTCCATGTTTAGAATTGGTTGAAACAGCTCCTAGAAGGATGAGATCTACCCCTAGAGGCATGGGAAGGGATTAGGATGGTCTATATGATGTATTTTCTCAATCATTTTCAGAGGTTGGACAGGTTGGATACTTGGGAAAAGTTTGGCACCTCATTGTACATTCATTTCAGATTTTTGGCAAAGGAAAGACCAGAGTTTTGCAGCACTTGTTGGAATCCTTGTGGCTTCTGAGTTTTGATGATTTTCTTCTCATGTTATTGTAAGTTTCATTAATTTTATATGTATGCCATCCTTCTCTATGCTTCTGAATTAAACAAATGAGTAATTGAGGTAGAATTCATTGATTTGCTGGTGCTCTGCCTTAAGCTTTTGTTTAGTTTTTTATGTTTTTCGTCAGTTTGAAGAGGATCCTTGCACTCTCTTGCCCTCTTTAGCTCCTCAGCAGTATTTTCGATCCATTCATTTGATATAAGACATCAAAGTCATTGCCTACCCTGCCCCAACTTGAACTCTGCAAGAATTTGGCCTCATCCCCAAGCCCAAAAATTGTTTTTCTCTTTTTCCAACAAAAACCCCTAAAAATCAAAATCAAACCCTCCTACTTGTTTATCTAGCCTAAGATCAGTTGTTGTTTTAGTCATCTCAAGCCCCTTTGAATATTGTCATTGAGATTGACCCGGAGAGAGCCCTCTCCTGTCCTCGTAGGGCTAGCTACGAGGCTGAGCGTGGTTTGGTGTTGTCCTTCTTCTGCCTTATTTCAGCCTAAGGTGGATTTGGGAACTAACAATACTGAAGAAAAAAAACAATGATAATCATCATACCACAAGTATCCCACATAATAGCTGCAACTCATCTTTATTAGCTGGCCAAACTGAGTACAATAGTTCCTTGATCAATAAGAAAACATACAAACTGATTCCAACCCTTGCTAAGAGTGAAGAAAGAGACTAAATAGGAATCAAAACATCATTCACTCATCCTCAGGGGTCGAATCCATGAAGTGAGGAAGAGATCCACAAAACACTGAGCTGAAAACTGAAGTGTAGGATCGTCTAAGTGACTCCTCCCTAAATATATTCAACTGATTCATTATGACTCAATGATGACTTTTACCCAATGAATCTACCCCTAGGTAACTTATCCTTGACATAATTACATTTACCATGATGAATTACATAATTAAAAACATGATTTCTTGAAGAAAGTCAAAATTTCAAAGGAACTTGGAAAAAATAAGCAAATTGGTCATTTGTGGCCTCCAATGTGCATTTGCGCCCTGGCAGTGTCATTTGCGCCCTCCATGTTTAGGGCCACTTTTGGCTGACCTATAGGTGTCCAAATAAGGCCCAATATGGCTTGTTGGAAAGCCTTTCCTGTCCTATTTCTGAATATTTCTCAAGTTCTAAAAATGGAGGTCATTTTCCCGCTCAAAAATTCAATCTCCCAAGACTTGTATTTGTGTAGCGCCTAGGTCAAAACAGGGGTAGAAAGGTGGTTTTTTGAGCTTTTCACCTATCAAAACTGCAAACCAAGGCTGGAAACATGATTTTATGAGATTCATTATTCATTAGGAATCCAATGGTGCCTTTATTTCCCTCAAAAAGTGCCCAAATTATTATAGTATCGCCTAGGGAACTGCGCAAATGACCAAATTTATGCTAAATGCCGTTCAAAAAACTCAAAAAATCACTGATTTTGTAGGAAACTTTTGGAGGCCTTAGGGGTGTCCAAATTGGGTCCAGGATAGCTTCTTGAAAAGCTTACCTTGTATGTTTTTCGGATATTCATTCATTTCTCAAAATCAAGGTAATTTCCCCCCTCAAAACTTCATTATCACAAGACTGCTATTTGCGCCCTCTCTTAAGCATTTGCGCCCTCACAGAAGGATTTGCACAATGCCTTTTTGCAGACCACTTTTGGAGGCCTTCCTGAACTCCAAATTTTACCCAGGATAGCGTTTTGGAAATATTATCCTGTATAATTTCCAAATATGCCTTTATTTTTCAGAATGGAGTTGATTTGACATGTCAAAATTTTATTCTCCCAAGGTCACTCCAGAAGTGTAGAAAACCTCTTGTAGCACTTGTATTTTTGACATTTCTCCCAAACCATGATACCTGTGTAAAAACGGAAGGAAAATTTTCTTCCCTAGCATATTATGGACAAAAAATTCTCTCACTTTTGTCAAATTCATATTTGTTTGGTCATAAACACATTTTGAAGAAATACCGACCCTATGTGTGGCAAATGATTTGTCTCTTGGAATGAATTCTTGAAAAATGATGGAGACATGATTTTTATGAGCTGGAATGGCCTCATATTTTCTGAAATGACCTCCCTTATGCCTCATTTGCTCCGATGTATCTGATTCTATAGCAAACCCTAGCTTAGTGGGAGAGGAAATTAGGGTTTGGTGTAGGCAAAACAGGGGATTTGAGAAATTTATAGGAATGGAGGGGTTAGGGGTTCTATAAATTATTGGGAAATTTTGGGGGATAGGGATAGATTTTAGAGAGTAGGGAAAAGTTTAATTTAAAGGATTGAGTGAGGGGAAGGGGTCCAAAAAGGAAAAACACAGGCATAGTCTAGAAAAGTGTCAAATTGTAGCAATAGGCTAGGGCTTGTGGAAAAATGATGATTTTGAGGTATAGGAGTGATGGGAAGTGTTTAGGAAGGTATATTAAGGATAGGGGAAGGTGTAAGAACATCAGGATACAAGTCTTCATGATGATTTAACCATGGAAGTCATGAAACCAAGAAAAGTGCCCTCAAAACCCTAGGAGAGGGAAATGAGAATTCCAAGCATAACTGAGAGACAAATATGGTAAACACAAAGCCAATTACTTGGAAATGATATTTTGGAACCTGAAATTGTTGACTACCTTTGAATATTACTACTTCTTCAAAAGATTAATTTTATGGTGAAATCACCAATTTTCATGATTTTGACCCTATGACCTAATGATGGCACAACATGGAAGAATGAGCTGAATGATGACCATGATGATTATGGGACTCTTTCAACAATGAATGAATTGACCATGATGATGTCCACTGACCATGGAGGTGAAAGGAGTAGTAATGATCTCAATACCCTAATCAGTGACCAATTTTTTTACATGATCTAATGGAATGATAAAAAAATTCTGAGTGGGAACCCTAATATGAATATGAAAAGTGTATATTTTGATCACTGATGGCGGAATGCAAATTCTGACACTAACAGCTCTCATCATGTCTTGATTAGAAAATGAATGAACAATAAATATATGACCTAATAGATGATAATGCAACTATTGTGATGAGGCACCAATGCTTCTTACTAATTCTCAGATAAGTATAATAACCCTATGCTCAAATACATTGTTATGACCTGTAGATTGCATATTTGTGACATGTTTGAAGAAATGAATTTCATGGCTAGTAGGGTTCAGATTAAGTATTTATATCAAATTTTTCATTAGTATATGTGTTTCCATGTTATTTATGATTTCTAAAGTTTTCATGAAGTTATGGGCAGTGGCATGAGTCCCGACCCTGAAAAAGTGGCACAGAATTTGAGGTCACTGGCATAGAACTAGTTGGAAAAGTCCACAGTCGCTGGCATGCCTTGCTATGGGAGCGACTGGAAGGCCTTAGTTGCTTGTAGGGCTTGACCATGGGAGTGGATTAGGGCCAATATTATTCAAATGATGACTTGTATCAAGAGTTTATCACCTGGAAGGGTTGGTTGGCTCCTGAAGGTTCTATAGGATGTGTGGAAGGCCATATTATTTATGTTCCGTCAGTTCCACTTGCTTAAGGTGACCTAGGAGGTTGAATCACATCATAGGAGCCTCTCATCAAATGTTTACCCCAACGGACTATTTAACTTGGGTAAATGTGGGAGGAGGGTGGTTACAGAGTGGTATCAGAGCATGGTTCACCCCTTGGACAAGATGGGTGGTGTGTTGGTCATGCATACATGTTGGTTTCATATGTGTTTTATATGCTTTCGGTATATGTGCTTGTTGTGTATGCATGGTGGTGGTCATGGTTGCATTTGTATCACCATGTGAAAGTGAATGGTGTTGATGTTGGATGTGTTATCAAGAGTATATGTCAGTTATGCACTAGTTGGAAGCCTTTACAGTGTTGGAATTTTGGATGGGATCATCGTGTTGATTTTTGTAGCGTAATATGTGCTACAAAAACAACAAGGGTGCATGTTAGAAGCCTTTAAAGTATTGGAATTGTGGAAAGGATCACTGTGTTGATTTTTGTAGCATTAGATGTTCTCTAGCCTCGAGATTTTGCAGAGAAGCTAAGACACATGTATTCTCCAAGACCCAAAAATCGTTTGGGAAAATTCCACCCATAGATGATTTAATTAAAAAAATTAATTATTTTTAATGTATTCGTAAGTCTAAATTTAGGAAATGAGAAAAATTAAAGGGTATTAATTAAATCGGGTGCAAATCTTCTAGATAAAGACATGGGTCGAGTCCTAGATAATCTGAGCCATATGTAAATGAGAGATTATAAGAAGGATATCGATGGGAACTTGGAGAACACTTGATATTTGTAAAGATCGATCTTTGAGATGCAAAAAACTCGGAATATCCACAGTTTTCATTTTTAGTCTACGTTTCAAGTATAAATCAAGACTCATCTTTAGGACAAACCTGCTAAGAAGAGAATAGATTAGGGTAAATAAATAGAGGAAAGAAATATGAGAGATGAAAGAGCCAACCACCTCTTAATATTTAAAAAGATTTAATTAATTAATTAGTTATCAATTTTATTTTTTTAACCCAAATTTAATTTTAATTATAATTATAATTATGACACAATTAAAATATTATGTTGTTGTTTATTATTTTTATTTTTTATTTTTTGGTTATAATGCCATATGTTTTTAAAATTAATTTTTTATTTAATAATTTTTTTTCATTTTTCAATTAATTCTTAATATTAGTAATATTTATAAATATTGAAAAAATGTTTGATGTTACTAATACTTAGAATTTAAGAAATGTTTTGGTTACTTTTAATAGATTTATTAAGTTAGCTAATAAAAGGAATATATAACCTAGATTATAATAAGAAAAGGTTTATAAGATTAATTCATTCTAAATATATAATTTTAACTTTTTAAATTTTTACATTTAATTTTTACATATTATTCATATTAACTAAGACATTATTAGCAAGTTTTGAGTGCTTGTAATAATGTAGAGTTACTATTATTAATATTAGATGGGATTATTTATTAAGAAGTGTAGCTTTTTATTTTGTTAGATTTTATTAAAAGTTTAGATAGGTCATTTAAGATGTGATTTAGGTGTGTTTTAATATTTAAAAGAGGTTTAGAAGGGTAGGAGGGTAATGGGATGGAGAGGGGCAAGGAAAGAATTTTGGAGATAAATAAAATAGGAGGATAGAGGGAAGGGGATGGTGTGTAGGGAGGAGCGTTATAGTGAATGCAATATGACATGAAAATGTGCTTAAATGGCAAGGACAATGCCATGCGAGAGGATGGACATGGTGGAGACAATGGAGACAAACTGTTCAGGGGGGAAAGCTTATTTTCGGGAAAGAACGTGGATCCAATTCTTGCTAATTTCTAAGCCTCCATCTCTATTGAGGTTGTGTGGGTGCTTAATGATTTCCAGGGCTTCACGCACTTTACGCTTAAAATGATTGATGTTTTTCATCGGCAATGACCACTACATCTTCAAGGCATATGTGGTGACACGTTTTATTGGAGTGTTCTGCCAAAGCCGAGGTTTTGGTTCTTCCAAGTCTGATATCAACACCATGTTCTTTAAGCCTTATTTTGAAGGTCCTTCCTGTTTCCCCAATATAGAATTCTCCGCATGAACAATTAATTTTGTAAACACCTTATTGTTGGAGGTGGTTGGGGTCATCTTTGAAATATTTCATCCTTTTTCTGATGGTCATTAGAGTTTTGAAGGATGCTCTAATTTCCTTCTTAGCTAGAACTTTTGCCATCTTGTCAGTGACCCCTTGAATATAGGGGAGACATGATTTTGCTGTTGAGGAATTATCAGTTGTAATTATTTTGTTTCCAGATCTGGCTCTTTGAATAGCTCTGTTGGGTGATCGAATTCTCAGAGAGGCAACGTTGAGTTGCTAGAGAGAGATCAAGCAAGAACGTTGCAGTGAGGGGAAAATTTAGTAGACTAGAGGAATTTTTCTAGATCCGGGGAGTGCAAAGAAGAGAAGATGTTGAGAGCCATAGAGAGGCAATGCAGAGCTTCAACGAGAGTCTGCTATTTTGCTGGGAGACAGTCAAGATCTAGTGTTGGAAGTTGGGGTGTGAGTCCGTAAGGCCAGAGGGTCGAGTTTTTAGTAAATAGGAGATCAGCTGGAGGTGTGACACAGTCTCATGAGTTTTGACGCAGTGACTACGTAGGAAGACACAGTTACTGCGCAGGGTAGCTTTACTCCAGTCTAGATCAGTGCCGGATTTCTCGTGTCAATGTGAGATTTTCTCACTATCTTTTTCATCAGTTTTCTCTGTATCAGATAGCTAGTTGGAAAACCAATGATTTGTACTCAAATTACAACTGCATAATATTAAAACCCTCGGCTGCTGCACTAGTTTTCCCAAGTTGGATTTTTCCGAGGATGATTGTCCAAAAATAATGGTGTACTTGTGTGTGTGTGTTTCTATCTTTCCTGCGTTGTATTTTCTGCAATATTTTATGTTTTGTAGGCTACAATGTATTTAATTCGATACTTGTCGTACAAAATTGAAAGTAAATTGTTCGTTTAATTAAACAATTAGAAGAATTAACATCAGTTGCTGCAACAAGATTTGGGTAACCAAATTTTCACATGGTATCATAGTGTAGATAGAAGTCGAAGAGCTGAATTGTAGAAGGGAAGAAGGGTGATTCGAGGCACTGCGTAGGCAACTGCTCGAAACCCTAGAGGTTGCACAGTCTAGAGGTGAGAAGGGTAAATTTTTGAGGGAAGTTGTGTCTATGAGTGAGTTGACAGATCACAAGATTTCCAGATTGAGATTTTTCAGAGGCAGAGGAAGTAGCACAAAAATTTCCACGTAGAGAAGATCTTCAGCAAAGACACAGTTTTTCTGCAGCAGTTTTCTAGAGCAGAAAGGTGTCAGGAGGAAATAAGAGCACACTAAGGGAGTTTTTTCATCAGAGAATTTCTAGCCAGGAAATTCTAATTTCCCATGCAAAGCAGAAAAAGCCGAGGGCAGTTTTTCTCACTCCAGCAGGGAGTGCGTAGAGCTAGTCAGCAGCTACGCATAGGGTTAGAGGTAGAGTTCGACTTTTTTATTTGGTGTGATGTGATCATGTTATGAAACCAAGTCCAAAAATAGAAGAAAAGAGAGATCAACGCCTTAGAAATAAGCCACTTCGAGGGGGAAACCTCCAATACATTACATAAATGAATAATTCATGGATGATACAAATGAAAAACCTCCTTTCTATATATAGGAGTCCATGGGGCCACAATGTAATCCTAGTCGACCTAACAATAATAAGGTAAGGGCACAATAATAGCACTATGGGGGTTACAAGGGTACAACAATAACATTAAGGGGGTTACACTAACAACAATAAGGGACTCTACTAGTAATATAGGGACCTAACATGCTCCTCTCCTTCAAAAAAGTGTTGTCCTCAACACTTGAGTAGCTCTGGGTGCTTTTGTATAAAATTGTCATCCTCCCACGTAGAATCTTTAGTGGGTAAGTTCTTTCATTTGATGAGATACTCTGAAATTGATCGATTTCATAGTTGTCGAGTTCTCGTTTCCGTGACTGATTCAAGTTAAATTATGGTTTTTCCTTCCTCATCAAGTTCTGGCAATATTGGTTGAACTGGAAGTTTTGTGGTCTACCAAGGGAACAAACCTTACCTTCATCATTGGATCCCAAGGATTCTCTTATCCTTTGGTGGTGCCCACCTTTTAGGAGGTGTACCTTTTGGTACCCTTGTACCATCCTTTGGTGGTTCCCACCTTCCTTGACTGCCTACCTTCCCTACATTTGGTGTTGCTAACCTTTTAGTACCCTTGTGTTGGAAATACTGAGGGGGGGGGGGGGGGGTGAATCAGTATTTATTTCAATTAGAGCATTAGTTAATCTTCAATTATTATCAGTGTTTGTACAATGATAGCAACAAACAAGAGGAACAAAAATGCACACAATTTTTAAGGTGGAAACCCACTCCAAGACAAAAACCACCTAATGCTTTTCTAATAATTCTTTTCAACTCCAATTGAAAATAAAGCTCCAACTTCCTAGAATCTAGAAAAGCATTCTTCTCCAGCTCCCACTGGATGGACGCTCCAACGCCCAAGATTCTTCAGTAGTCACTGAATGGATGCACCAACACCCAATTAGCTACAACTCACCCTAGCACCACCCTACCACCCTATAGAAGAATAAAAGAAGAATGGACTCCCGTACCAGGGAAAATGGTCCACTTTACAATGATATAGAATGATGTAGAAGAAGAAGATATGCTAGAACATAACCCCAACTTTGACACAACCATCTAATGATGATCCTAGACCTCCCAACACTTCCTCTTCAACCCTTGGCAGATAGACACTAGTACAGTTTGTACAATAATGTATTTGCAATGACTAAGTACAATGATACCTTTACAATGATTGTATGCAGTGCTGCCCACTTGAAGACTTCATATGATGAAATTCTTGCTGTTGTTATGCACCTTGGTTGTCGCTCTTGTCATGCTACCCTCTGCTGCACCTTGTTTTTATTTTATGCCGTAGAAAGTCTGGTCCTTTGCAATCCTTGACAACACATGATCTAGCTTTTTCTTGCCTTTTAGGAGCTCGATATTGAATATGGTGTATCTCTGTTATTTCAGATCCCTAATATCTGATTTTCAGTCCTGTAGTATTCCTCTGACTCTTCTTTCCAATGCCACAGGTCTGACTCAATTTGGATTCTTCAAGATAGAGTTATACCCAATTTCTCTCACAGCCCTAATTATGGACTGTTTCAGTAGAGCGCACTTGTACGGCATGCCACGTGTCACTGTTTATTCATTTTCTTTTGAAATTGATAGAGAAAAAATTAAATACTGTGCACTATCCATCACGTTTTACGAAATTCCAATCCGATACTCAGAGAGAGAGTTATGACGAATTTACCAAGGTCACTTCTTTGATATGAATTTCAGGAGCCTGCAAAAGCCCTTACCTCCACAGATCATATCTCCAAAAATATTGTGCAAATTGATCTGAAATTTTTACTGCAGCTTCCTAAGGATTTCAGCTTCGCCTCATAAAAAATTCAGCTTCTGAGCCTTCGTAGAAAAAACGATAGAGTGAAAATGCCACGATGACCTGTTTTAGATGGCCGAATCCCTTTCCTAAGGAGGAAATGAAGATCGCAATATATATGAATGCTTAAGTTGAGAGGGGCTTCAAAAAGTGAACGTGGGAGGGATTTTAGGAGCTTAGAAAATATTAATTATGACTTTTCAATGACCCATGCCCCAACCCCATGGGGTTTTAGCCCACTAACTGGGGTACAAACTTCAAACATGAATATCTCTCAAACTGTGAAGAATTACATGGCGTGCCATATATCAACGGAAACATCTCAACAAGTAGAAACCATAAAAATAATTATTAACCTAGAATATATTAATTTGGTAGGTAAAACTTCTCATTCAATATTGGGTTAGCCCCTGGTGCTGCTTGGGTTGACATCAATGACAACCGCTGATCAACACCTTGTACGATCCTTGGGTGCTGCATGGTGCCTACCTTTGATGGACAAAAATTCCCTCCCGTATATAGTTGGACTGCCTTATCTCAAGCTACCCTCCTTTGGAGGATGTGGGGTGTTTCCATGTTTGGAGGACGTGGGGTCATGCCATCTTGTACGTAGTTGAACCAAGCCTTGGTGTTGGAGTGCTAAGTCCCATAGCCATAACCATATGAGTAGGTTACGTCTACTCATAGGCTGACCCCTATAACCTTCTTTAAGCATGAAACATGGAAAAATGGATGCACTCGCGAAGAAGCAGGAAGCTCTAATTTGTATGCCATAGTACTAAGCTTTTGCAACACATTGTAAGGACCATCGTACTTTGGCAATAATTTATTATCCTTCTTAGCTTGCTTGAGGGACATTTGTTTGTATGGTTGTAGCCGTAAAAATACCCAGTCTCCTACATCAAAACCTCTCTCACTGCGATGTTGATATGCTTGTTGCTTCATTTGATTTGTGCCAAATTTAGGTTATCCTTTAAGATTTGGATAAATTCTTGTTGATGCTCGATGTGATCTGCCATTGCTTGAACCCTAGGATTTTCCCTTAAAGAAGATGTGATGGACGGTGGATGATATCTTCATAAAGTGCCATAATGGGGTCATTTTTGCTGTAGTATGGAAGGAAGTGTTATACCACCATTCAGTGAGAGGTAACCACTTGACCCATTGTGCTTACTTATTAGATACAAAACAACTAAGATATCCTTCCAAACATTTATTCACTATCTCAGTTTGACCATCAGATTGAGGATGATAAGATGAGCTATGAGCTAGTTGAGTACCCAAACAAGAGAATAATTCTGTCCAAAAATTTCCTATAAAAATGGGATCTCTGTCACTTACAATAATCTTCGGGTTTCCATGTAGCTTTTGAATTGTTTCCATAAATGAAGTAGCAACTGTACTTGATTTAAAAGGATGATATAATGCACAAAAGTGTGCATACTTGGTAATTCTATCAACTACCACCATGATGACACTCTTTCCTTCGGACTTAGGTAAACCTATGATAAAATCCATTGAAATCTCCTCCCAACGTTGACTTGGAATGGATAAAGGCTGTAGAAGACCCGGGGTCGTAATTGTCTAAACTTTATTTTGTTGGAAAACCAAACATTCTGCCACAAAATTTTGAATATCAAATTTAAGGCCATCCCAAAAAAATTCTTTCTTCACCCTGTGGTAAGTTTTTAAAAATATCGAGTGTCCTCCTAATGGAGAAGTGTGCAATTCCAAAAGAATATTTTGTTTTAGTTGGGAATTCTTGCAAATATATAAGCGATCTTTGTACCATAAGGAATAATTTTTCCAACTAAATGTATCAAATGTACTAGGATCTTGCTGCAAATTTTGAATGAGTGTCCACACTTCTTCGTCCTTCTTCCATTCATCCCTTGCTTCGGTTGTCCAATCTGGTTGGATAATAGGAATGGCACAAAGCAATGCTTCCACCTCTTCATCCTTTCTTGATAGTGCATCTGCAACATCATTTAGATTCTCTTTGTTGTAGATGATTTCAAAGTCATAACCCAACATCTTTGTGACCCATTTTTGCTGCTCTTGAAGATAGTATTTGTTCCAAAAAGTGTATGAGACTATCATGATCATTTTTTACCTTGAAGTGTCTTCCCATTAGGAAAGGTCACCATTTCTTTAGTGCATGTAGTATTGCTAACATTTCCTTCTCATAAATAGATTTTTGTAAATACTTTCCTTTGATTGGATGACTTTCAAAAGCAATGGGTCTTCCTTCTTGCATTAAAACAACACCAATTCCATTTCCTGAGAAATCACATTCCACAATAAAGGTTTTTGTGAAGTCTGGCGTAGCTAAGACTGGTGCTAGGCACATTGCCTCTTTAAGATGTTCAAAGGTCTTAGTTGCTTCAGGAGTCCATGAAAATGCTTATTTCTTCAATAATATTGTTAGAGGTGCTGCTATTCTTCCATAATTCTTAACAAACTTGTGATAATACCCTGTTAACCTGAGAAATCCGTGCAACTGCTTTATTGTTGTGGGGACTTTCCATTCCTTAAAGTTTTTAATTTTTTTAGGGTCTACCTTAACACCCTCGTGAGATACAATATGACCCAGATATTCCACCCCTTGTACTCCAAAGAAACATTTGGATGTTTTTGCATATAATTGTTTCTCCTCCAATAGTTTGAGCACCCTGTCAACATGTTGAACATGATCCTTCCAAGACCTGTTGTAGATTAGTATATCATAAAAAAATACTAGCATGAATTTTCTAAGGAAGGGTTTGAAAATGGAATTCATCAACCCTTGAAATGTAGAAGGTGCATTGGTAAGGCCAAAAGTCATGACCAAAAATTCATAATGACCCTCATGAGTTCGAAATTCTGTTTTTGGAATATCTTCAGTCTGCATTCTAATTTGATGATATCCTGAACAAAGATCCAACTTGGTAAAATAAATTTCTCCATGTAATTCATGCAATAATTCATCAATCACAGGAAAGGGAAATTTATATTTAAATAACTTTCCCAATCAATCAGAGAAATAAATTTGAGTAGGTTGAATTATACCAGTCTCTAAAAATTCTGCAATCATATGTTCAATTTCTGTCTTTTGGGCATAAGGATATCTGTAAGGCCTAATGTTTGGGGGAACACTTCCTGGAATAAAAGGAATAACATGATCATGATCACGAATAGGTGGGAGGCCTTTGGGAGTTTTAAACACCTTGGAATGATTGTCCAAAATTTTTTGGAGATCTGGAGAAATAGATGATTTTGATGTTGGAACTTATAGTGAGTATAATTGTGCAATTATGCCTCATTGTTATTTCTTCAGAAGCTTTGTCATGACATTAGAGCTTATTATCTTTTATGGGAGAAAAGCCATAGATACCATACAAATGTATTTTGTTCTAAATGTAAAGTTGCAATGCTTACCTTTTGTGTGTTTTGCACATTATTGAGATCAAAATATTGCTCCATCTGTAGTATCGATGTACGGGATCCTTCCCAACAAACTTCCTCATATCCATATCTGGAATATGGTGGTTCTTTAATCCAACATTAGAGTTTATGAAATCACAATTAACATTTATTTTTTCTCATCATGAGTTTCCTCTTCTATCTTTTCGCCATTAAGAATCATTTCTTGTATCAAATTTGACAAACCTTCCTTTAAACCTTCCATGTATTCCTTCAAACCTTCCATTTTTTCTTCCATACCATTCTTCAAACCATCCATCGTAGCTTCCATGCCTTTCTTCGAACCATCCATCTTAGCTCCCACACTTCTCTTCAAAACATCCATTTCATTTTTTGTTGCTCTTTGCGAGAGCGAAATTTGATACACTTGCTCTTGTAATTTTAATATGCCATGTTGCATTTCTTCATCTTCATGAGCCATAGTAGAGCCTTCTAAATGCTTAATGGGTGTTGAATTTTTTGAGATTGCAACAAGATGATGAGCTTAGTGGAAAGAAGTCGCCTTCACTAAGTGGGCTCGCAGGCTATTTTTGGCGCAAAGTCTATTTTTATACTATGTCTATTTTTAGACATGTCGATCATATTCTATGATTTGCAGGATGCTATTTGTGGATGGTTGGTCAAGTTGGAAAAAATAGATGGACTTCTATTTTTAGACATACTGGGCGGAATCTATTTTTAGATTGCCAGTCTAAAAATAGATATGTCAAATATTATTAGCTCTTAATAATATTTAGACTATAAACATTATCTTATTCTCTCGGGAGTAATTTTACTATGCACAACACGTGTTAACAGAGTCGGCTGTATGAATTACGCTATTCCTATGGGTTAAGTGGAGCTATTGCATGGATACTTCAGTTAGAACTCATGTGACAGAGTTTGGTGGAGTTGATTGAGGAAGTTAGTGGAGTTGTATTCAATTTAACTAATCTAAACATAGTTGAGATATTTGTATTCAGTTTAAATGATTGATACAATTAGTGAGAGTGGTGTGAATTAATTATTAATTAATTCACTAATTATAAACTCATTAATCAACTAAAGAATGCATCAGTTAACTTCAGTGCATGGACAGTTTCAGTGGAGACCAGTGTAGAGATAGGTGAAAGAGCAGGTTAACTATCAGTTGTGACTATACTGTTGCATATTTGCAACAACCAGTGATTGGAGAAGCCCATGAGGATTGCGCAGTACAAGCCAGGTGGTTCAAGTTATTTAATGAGCCATCCTACAACATTGATTACACAATAGAGGCTGGCTATCAGGTGGCAAAGATTGGAGCATGTGTTTTGCTAGATCTAGCTTGATTAGTGTGTAGCAATTGGAGGTTGTGCTGAGAGCTTGTGAGGAGCTTTGTATAATGATTGTTACATGATATCTATGACATATAATATATAGATAGTTTGGGGTTTTCAGCTTTAAGATTTCCCATGAAATATTGTGTTCATATGTGTGATTGTTTATGGTTTTAATGTGCACATGCAATTGATTTTATTTCCGCATGTAATGATCAATGGTAGAAGAGATTCTATATTGTGCATGAGGATAAAATAGTGTGTGATCAGGAGAATCTCGGTGAATAATATATCATTTATTGAAATTTATACATGGTATCAGAACGATATTGATCATTGGAGCAATTGCAAAACATTGAAGCGGTTGAGTTTTGTGCTGGTGGAATTCGAATCTGTAGCAGTGTTTTCTTGGTGTCGAAGTTGAGATGTCTTTCAACGGATTGCGATTGGAGTATGCCCTTGAGGGAAGCTTGAATTATGTTGCATGGAAGGACAGGATGGAGGCTGTGTTATATGACAATGGGTTGAAGGAGTTCATAGATGCAGAAATTCCAAAACCTGCTTCTGGCGATGCTGCCGCACTTGACACATGGCAAAAGAAGACAGAAAAGTGTCGAAGGATTCTGTTGGAAGGTGTAAAGGATCACATAGTGTCCAACCTTCATGGTAAGGCTTCTCCATTCTTGATGTGGAAAGATTTGATAGATTTATTTCAAAGCAAGAGCAACCAGAGGAAGTTGGTGCTCAAGGATAAACTCAGAAACATAAAAATGGAGAAAGGCGACAGTATGCCCAAGTACCTCATGAAGTTCATCCAATGCAGGGATGAGCTGGGAAGTGTGGGGGTGACTGTTGATGACGAGGATTTTGTGAGCTTGGCTCTCCTTGGGCTTCCGAAGAGTTGGAATTCCTATCAGGACTCTGTCAATGGTCAGGAGAAATTGCCAGGATGGGAGAGACTTTGGTCGGATCTTGTGCAAGAGGAGATGGCACGAGCACAGACTAATCATCCAAGAACTCAAGAGGGAAGAAAATTGTGCTTTGCTGACAAAGCAGAGAAGGAAGAGGCCATGTCAATCCGGTGCGAAAGGCAAGAAGCAGGACATGTCCAAGGTGAAGTGCTTTCACTGTCACCAACACGGACATTATGCCACTAGTTGTCCACAAAAGAAGAAAAATAAGCAAAGCCATTGAGTAGGTGGTTGAGGGCCTTAGCCTCGCAATTTGAACTGGACGCTTGACGCATGCTGGTCTCAAGTGTGAGGTTCGTGTGGTTTCTCGATGCTGGTGCATCTTTTCACATGACAGAGATCAGATTGCTTGGTATCGATCTGATGAAAGATTCGGAGTAAGCATCAAGATAATAAGTGATGGTAGATAATGCGTATTCTAAAGATTTACCATTTCCTTGAGAGGGAGTCTAGTAAACCCTTCATATTGAAGGATGTGATGCATGTTCCAGGATTGAAGAAGAATCTTATCTCTATGGCGATGTTAGAAGACAAGGGATATGATGTTGCCTTTAGCGAGGGAAAGGATTTCCTGCGTAGTAAGGCAATTGGTGAGAACCGGAGGATAGGGGTTCGAGTTAAGAACCTTATCAATTGCAGGTAGATGGCTGTGTAGCAATGGTAGGCAAAGCAAAAGGAGTGGTGAGTCGGGATGATGGCGAGTTGTGGCACCGAAGATTGGGCCACCTTCACCATGGAGCTTTGAAGATACTGCAGCAGATTTCTACTGCTTCACTATGGGTACCTACACTGTGATACAGGATGTAACTTGGGAATCCGTGAAAGCCACTTCACGAGACATAGCCCACCAACACGATCCGAGAGAATTCACACGTACGTGTGTGGACCTTTGCAGCTTCGACAGCAAAGCACAAGTATTATATGATATTTGTTGATGATTTTTCTCGTAAGTGCTGGATCTTCTTCATGCAGAAGAAGAGCGAGACATACTCAAAGTTCTGTGAGTTCAAGGCACCGGTTGAGAAAGAATCGGGGAAGCAGGTGAAGGCTCTTAGGAGCGAAAATGGTGGTGAATTCATCTCTGGCGAATTCAAGGACTTTTGCAGCGCAGAAGGAATTCGAAGAGAGCTCATAACACCTCATAACCCACAGCAGAACGGGGTTGCTGAGCGGAAGAACAGAACGATCGTGGGTGCTGCACGGGCGATGTTGCATGATCAGGGCCTACCCATTCACTTGTGGGCGGAGGCATGCAATACTGCAGTATATGTGCAGAACCGTTTTCCTCACAGGATACTTGGCATGAGTACACCCGAGGAGGCGTTTTCTGGTAAGAAGCCTGATATTTCCCATTTGAGGATTTTTGGTTCACCTGTTTACATTCATGTGACGAAGGATGCCAGGAAGAAGCTGGAGCCGACTGCAGAGGTTGGGATTTGTGGGGTACACTGATACACCCCACAACTATTGTGTGTATTTGCGAGACAGTCGCAAGACTGTTGTGCGACGGGATATCAAATTTCATTAGGAGAAAGCCATGAAGTGTTCGCTTGAGAGGGAGCCACACTTGCATGCAGATGAGGAGCTATTAGTTCCTAAGGATGAGCTTCAGGATGTGGATCAAACACAAGAGGAAGTTCGTGGAGTGAAAGAGACCACTCATGCAGCACTAACCATCAGAGGGTGGAAGCGCACTACAGAAGCTGAGCGACTGGCTCAAGATGCAGAGAGGGTTGTAGGAGCACCTACATCACAGCGTAGACAGAGACAGTCACCTGATCGGTACACTGGATACATGGCTCTCATGAGTCAATGTATTGTGACAGAGCCATCCTCTTTCGAAGAAGCTGTGGAGAATCCCGCATGGGTAGATGCCATGGTGGAAGAGTATGATTCGATTGTCAGAAACAATGCTTGGCAGATTGTCCCAAGGCCGGAAGGGAAATCAGTGGTGGGTTTGAGATGGATCTACAAAGTGAAGCAGGCAGCTGACAGGAGTGTGGATAAGTACAAGGCAAGATTTGTTGCCTGGGGCTTTTCACAGATAGAGGGGATCGATTATGAGGAGACCTTTGCACCTGTCGTAAGGTATTCTTCCATACGGACGATTCTTTCTCTCTCAGTGCAGATGGGGTGGCACATTCATCAGATGGATGTGAAGACTGCGTTCCTCAATGGATTCATTGAGGAGGAGGTGTACATAGAGCAGCTCGAAGGTTTTGAGATCTTCAGCAGCGAGTCGCATGTGTGTAGGCTCAAGAGAGCACTGTATGGGTTGAAACAAGCACCTCATGCTTGGTACACACGGATAAACAGTTATTTCACCAGACTTGGATTCTCCAAGAGTGAGGCGGATCCGAACCTATACCAGATTGTGGTGGAGGTTAAGTTGCTGATCATTGTACTTTATGTAGATGATTTGATACTGACCGGTGATGAACAGTTGATACTCTCATGCAAGGCTGATCTTGCAAAAGAGTTTGATATGAAGGAATTGGGCCTCCTTCATTATTTCCTGGGATTGGAAATTTGGCAGCGCAGTGGTGGACTGTTTGTTTCTCAGGGTAAGTATGCCCGGGAGATACTGGAGAAGTTCAAAATGCATGGCTGCAAGCCTGTTGATACTCCTCTTCCTGGTGGTTGGAGGAAGGAGGATGCTACTTCAGCGGAGGTAGTGGATGCCACTATTTATCGACGCTGGTGGGTCGCGAGGTATCCGGGCTGGTCACACGACTCCGACATAAAAGGAGGTATGAATTGCACTTTCAAAAGTATGGTTGGTCACTAAGCTCTTTTAATAAGCAATAATGTAATAGATATCAGAAAAGGCCTGCCCAAGCTCCAGCAGGAGAATATTGAAGGTAATATAAGCTTCACGAATGATCACCACATCAGATCAAAATGAAGACTACAGCATTATAGTCTCTTAACAAGATCAGATGCTGTATTATCTTTTATTTATGCGCCTGTCAGAGTGTCTAATACACAGAAAAGACAGGGTGTTGTTAAAATAATTCCTCTTCTTATTTAGTATTAGTAATAATACTAAATAAGTGGGAACTTTAGTTTTGTGTAATCCAAAAATTGGTACTAATGTTTGTTTACTTTCAATAAAATTTTACTATCAGACTTAAAGAAATTTTTGAAAATCTTTAAATAAACTTAAGTTTATATTAGACTAGAATAAAATCTCTCTTTGAAGGAAACATCGCATTCATCGCAAAAAAGTAGAATATATCTTGAGCAACACAGAATCTTCAAAATTGCGATACCGCGATCTAATGACATCGCACTAAAATATTTATCGCAAAATCGCATATCGCAAAAAACATACTAACAGATATTATTCATATATTATATTTTGTGATATTGCGATTTCACGATATTGCGATTTCGCAATGTTAAGAGATTGCAATTTTAGAAAGTTGCGATTTGTGATATAGCGATGACGCGGATTTTCTGATTTGCGAAAGCTATGATTTGCGATATTGCAAAGAAAATCACAGATCGCACTATCACAGATTCTGAAAGCTCTTTATATGAAGAAAATCTTTCCATAAATCGATATCCATTATGCGCCTTAATGTCAAGTTATGAATGGATTGTCAATTATTAATGGAAAAGGATTTTGTTTTGATCGAAGGGTTATTTCATGATTAATAATAGATTTCATATGCCTTCAGCATTTAAAACTATCCCGTCACCTTTCTCATGTCATTATTCTCACTTAATTCGTAAAACTGCAGGTGCGAAGAACAGGAGACTATACAAAGCGAGACTCAGAGCATTATGGGAAAGAAAGAGAAAGTTCCGAGTTCTGGAAAGAAAGAGAAAGATCCAAGTTTAGAATAGCTAAAGAGATGGCTTCCTTATACGCAGACACTGCTTGCAACAAGGACGCTGGTATCACCACCTGGAAGGGTATGTTTAGTTTGCTTGAAGAAGAAAACCCAGGGGTAATGGATGTTTCAGCTACCGCTGGTTCAAGCAATTCCTCTGAAGCATCTCTTATAGAGCTGGCTTGTTTGTTTCTACACCGGATAGCAGCAAGACCAAGAATTCTCCCATATACAGATATGGTCAAATGGGTGATGGATAGCACTAATATCACAGACAGACAGTTCAAAACTCCAGGTCAAGAGCTTATCGGGTCATTTACTCCAGAAGATTTGAGGCTTATGTATCATTTTCCGGAACCTCAGGCAACTTACAACAAGCAATTTATGGAGAAATTTGCAAAAGAAAATGAAAATTTGGCAGAATGCACTAAAGAATGGACCAGAAGAGATGAACCACTGAAGAAAGATAAACACGGTATGTACAGTACTGGTTCACTCACCTCTCCATATTGTTTTGCTACTGCTATGTTATGCAGGCTTTTTGGAAAGCCTGACATTAATAAGATTTTGCCTGAATGGCTTCCTTTGTTGAATGCTGCTGCTAATGCCACCATTGTAGACTAGGCCAAAATATTGTCTGATAATTTAGCCGCAACTATTTTCAATTACCGGTCTAAACGGACTGTGTCTCAGAGGATTTATCCTCCTTTTTATCTATCTGCCTATGTTATGGATTCAATCTGTTTTGTTTCTAAGTTCCCTTTAATAGGTTGGCAATGGACAATTCAGGATCCCTTTCCCATTCATGTCTATCACAAAAAGTTGTGGGAATCAAAATTCATTCCTCATTTTTATAAAATTTTCCATGGCATAATGTTGCCTCTATACAGAGTGTTGTATAATAAGGGTGCCCCAGGGTTGTCCCCTGAAGCAGAAGTAGACATTCTCCCTATCCCAAGATGGTTTGGAGAAGAATTGTTTACTTATGTGAGGGTTTTTGGAAGCTTTGCTTCTCCTCATGTTTTGCCCTTATATGTTCCAGATAAACTTATAGCTCGGGAAATTTCATATCAAACCTGTGGAGACGGAGGTTTAACAAAAGAATTAAAGGATAAAAAGAAGGCCATCTGGCCACAATTTCCTGTTTCCTGTGGAGCATTTTCATTATTTGATGTTGGTCATGCGTTTAAGGAAGTTAGCAATGTTACATGTTTAAAATTGTTTAATTTTCTGATAAGGCTATTTGATCCGCATGGTATTGTCAACGATTTCACCACCGTTGTCAAAGTCAGAGTATTTTCTGGAGAAGAAGATCTTTTTGATTATATGTTTCAAGAAAAATGTTCATTTAAAGACATTTTGAATTTAGCTCAAGCACGTTTCTCCCCAGAAGAATTTCAAGAGTTTAAAGTATATAGAGAAAGAAGATTGACTACTATTCCTTTGGATAATTTGTGCTTGGAACCCGCAAGGGAACCAACTCCTAGTGTCAGTCTCAGTGGCAGCTAAGATTCAGAAAGGTCTAAGTCAAAGTATGATAAAGAAATTTCTGAACATTCTAAAAAATCTAATCAGGATAAAAGTGAAGGTTCAGTCAAGGATACAGCTCAATAAAAAGAGTTGTCACAACAACAGATTTCAACTACTCCACAGTTGAATCTCACACCTCTTAATGTACAGCAACCATCCATCAGCACTCAGTTAGATAAAGAATGGGAATCATTTAATGATTTGATTAATGTTGAAGGACAGAATATACAAACTCCTGTACAGACAGCAAAAGTTTTGGTTACAGAAATAAGTGGCAATGTCACATAAAAAGAACATATACCCATTACTCCCTCTTCCGAGCTTGTACTTAAAATAGAGGAAATTCCTCCTCTGGATATTTTCTATAGCCCGCAACATAAAGAAGTAGTAAGGAAGCAAAGAAAGAAGATAAAATTAGAAAGTGCGCTCTCTACTGATGCAGAACAATTGGATGTTTTATGGAAAGATCCTACTACAGATCCCATTGAAAATCTCACTAAATTATCTCAGATAATAGGAGCTTATGCCTCCGCAACTATTGACAAAGCATCTGAGGTAAGGCTGTTATTAAATGAAAAAGAGGATCAGATACAAGTTCTGAAACAACAATTGCAACAAGCACATGCCAACAATGAAGCACAGATGAAATTTGAAAAGTTACAGCAAGAGTTTTAGCAAATGAAGATCGGGTATCAGAAAAGCTTGGCCGAAAAAGAAAAACAAATACAGATTATACAAGAAACACATAAAGAAGACCCCAAGCTTACAGATTTTATTTCAGAAACTATTTCTTTGAATAATCAACTGCTGCAACAACAAGATATATTATGCCAAAAGATTTCACAGTGGAACTCTTTTTGTCAAGAAAGTGATAGAATCACTAATCATGTCGTAGAATTACGACATGATTATGATTTAACAAATGAAAGAGTTACCAATTATTTGGCATGGAAAAAGACAAAGGAAGGAAAAAGAGTAGGAGTGCCAATAATCAATAACAACCATAAAGAAATTCTCTTTAGCATTTGGGATGCACAGATCAGAGAGGCAGAAAAATAAGCAGAGGAAGCAGCTACAGCAGCGAGCAACATTACTAATTGTGTAAATGAGAATTTGCACAAGGTTAATTTAATTTCAGAAACCATTCCGGGATACCTACCACAAGCACAGAAATTGCAAACAGAGTGGAAACAGAAAGCGGAAGAGAAGGAAAAATCAATTCAAGGATTGACAAAATTAAACTGGGATTCTTACTGGACCTGTCTAGTAAAACCACACAGTCAATGCAGTACTCTTAATTGCATCATTAATTCTGCTGAGAAGATCGCGCCCACACTTGTTGATTCCGTCTTTTCGGGACAATTGAAATCTGAAGTCGGCCAGCCCCCTCTTCTCAAGTCAATGCTGGATGCTTGCAAATTCAAAGACCAAATTCACAAGTAGTTAGTTGTTAATTTTAGTTTTAGATTTAGTGTTAGTTTTACTTTATTTTTTCCTGGAAAAAGGACGGTCATTTAAACCGAATCCTAAATTTTTGTAATAAACTATAATTAGATTTATTTAGTATTATTTAAACCCTTCTCATGCATTTAGAGAGGGGTGCAGAAATTTGTCAAAAACTTATCCTCAGAACATGCACTTTTGCACCCTCAGAGGAGGTTTTGATGAATGAATGGAACAAGATTTATTGATATCTGTGTCTAATATCTGCTACTGATGTTGCATTTCTGTACTCTTAGTAGATGTTGGATTAGGAGGAGATAAATCATTATTGCTTCTAGCTCATGAGTAGAACCAGTTATAAATGGTACTTTTATCTCTTAACTTTTTCTGCTTCTGTGTTAAAAGTGATATTTATGTTTAGTTATTTATATATTGATGCTTGAATGCTTCAGTTATCATTTGGCACTTTTGTACGGTGATGACTATTTGTTTATGCTTAATGTATAAATAGCTTATTATGCGATATGTTTTTCACAACTGTTTCATCTAACTTTTTATATGAAGTGGTTTATCTTTATTGAATTCATTTCTTATAGCAATTGAATGATATTTATTACCGATTGTTATTCGAAATCATTTTAGATCACATAAACAAGATCTTAACCCGGGTTTAGTTTAGAATTAGATATTTCTGTTTAAATTAGAATACAATTTGCATATGATTAGATTAGAAGTAGAATAAAATCATTTCACTTAGGAACCTTTTTAGAAAGGAAATATCTATTCTCAACACACACACACAAATTGGGAAACTGGTCCCAATTATCCCCAGTCGGACCCACTACACCAAATGGAAAAGGAGCTGCTAACCAAGGTCCGGACCGGGTGGGTATCCCCCTTGTTGTAGACTCGATTATCAGGGCTTCAACATATTTGGCACTAGAAGGAGGGCCACGAACTATGAATGGAAAGTAAATATAAATATAAATACCATTCTGAGAGTAAATCACCCTCACCATCTTCCCTGACTTGTCCATCGCACTCAGAAATTGTAAATCTAGAGCCAGAAGTCACAAGAAGAACAGACACTACTACAAACCTTGAATTTTCAGAAGAATTTGTTATTGAACCTCCTGAAGTTGAATCTTTGATTCATAAACTTGAACGATTTTCAATATCACCTCAATGATCTGATAAATCTCAAGGCAGTGTAACTTCACAATATAATCCTGCTCATCCTCTTACCAGACTACATAGTGAAAAAATTGGAATTCAGCCAACCGAATTACCTCTACCTACAAGGAAAAGAGCAAGGAAATCATCTAAAGGGTCTGACAGCGAGACTCTTTCTTCATCATCACCCATCTCAACCTCTTCATCACAAAGTCAACCGTCCACCCCTCCACTTCAGACTATTGTTCCTCATTCCACTGGAACTTCCACATCACCTTCTCAATCATCTATAATTGTAATATCTTCATCTTTTCAATCAAAGACATCATATTCTACACTTTCCTCTGTTAGTAGTTCAGAGATGGCCCAAATGCCATGGAATAATCCAGGGGCAGTCTTAATGCCTGCACCCTTGAGTCAATTACCAGCCTATCCTGAAAAATGGCTGCCTAAGTTTAATCCTGAAGTAGGCATGTTAGCAGAAGAACATATAAACAATTTTATGCTGTCTATAAATCTCAATGGAGTTATTAATGAAGATGTTGTTGTCCGACTTTTCCCTTATACTCTACAAGGAGCAGCTGGATCATGGTATTTTTCATTACCATCTGGATCCATCACTAGTTGGGATATCTTTCAAGATCAAATTTTGACTAAATTTGGTGATGACAGGTCTACAACGACATTGATCAATGATCTGTCTAATCTTAGAGCTGACTCAAAGGAACTTGTCAAAGATTTCAATTCACGTTTCAATAAATTGTTAAACAAAATTCCTACTGCTTCCAAGCCTAGCGAAGAGGTGCGAAGTGAATGGTACATTTCTGCTTTACCATCAAACATAGCAATCTTTGTTGATAGGGCTAACAAACCAATTTTAGCAGAAAACATGAAGGAGGCAATAGCGGTAGAAAAACGTATCATTGCTTTAGACAAGAAAAATGTGATAGAAGAACGAAAATCCAAGAAAGTCACTTTTAAGGAAGATCTCAAGAAAAAGCAATCAAAAGATCCATTTGATTTAGAAGGACTGAAAAAAGTTTTGAAAACCATGTCTAATGAAATGGTTGACATTAAGAAACAAGTGGCAGAAACATCTTCTAAAAAATCTTTCAAGCCTTTTAGAAGAAACCCTTCAACTGATCCAAAGCCACCAAATGCTATTACTAACGTTGAATCAAAAGAAGAAGAAGAAGAAACTGCTACTGAAGAGACTACTGATGAAGAAGAAGTTGTAGAAGTACAAGGTATGTGGGATTTCATCCTTCCAGAAGAGGAAGATCAAGAAGCATCCCCTGTCATCACTCGAAGTAGAAATCAACTTGATCCTCCTCAATCTACTCCTAAGTCAAAGAGCGCAAGCTCATTGAATAAGGATAAAGTTGCACCCAAGAAAACAACATCTAAAGCAATTCAAACTAGCCCAGTCCAGACAGATTCATCAACTCCATCAAGAACACTGATTGTTCTAGATGAGATGGAATATAATATCATAGAAGACATGAAGAAGACTAGGGCTAACATCACTTTTTATGAATTGAGCAAGTTAAAACACCAACAAAAGGTAATTTTGAAAGAATTACATGTTGTACCAGAAAAACCTTTGCCTGATCCTGTGATTTATCAAGATTCCAACAAGATGGGAAGACCTCCAGCTAATGCGATCAGTAAAGTTGATCTAGAAAATATCGCTTTAATTGGAGGAAGGTCGAGATATCATACTCCTCCATTTCTTCTTACTTATGCAATTTTCAATAAAAATTTGCATAATTGTTTAGTGGATTCTGGAGCTTCATCTAAAATTTTACCAAAATCAATATGTGCAAAGCTGAACATTCAAGCACAAAAATATGCTGTGCGCATAGTCCAGCTTGATCGATCACAAGTTGAAGTAATTGGCGAATTAAATCAGGTTACCATAAGATTGTCATCAAACCCAAAGGTATGTCAAGTCATTGATATTTTAGTTGCAGATATTCCAGAATTTTATGGCTTAATTCTTAGCAGAGATTGGTCAGAAAAACTTCATGGATATTTCGCAACTGATTGGTCGCATATGTGGCTTCCTTATAATGGTAAACCAAATCAGATAAAGGTTGAACGAGAAAAACATCAGAAATACATAGTAACAGAATTGGAAGGAGAGAATGAACCAGTTGCATACAACAGTAATATCATTGGAAATTATTCAGTTGATTCTTTCTTAGGAAATTTCAATGCTCATACTTCACCTTATTTAGAACATTCTGTTTTATCTCAAATAGAAAATTATTCTCAAACAGATAGTTCTAAATGTATTAATTTTGTAGATACTCCTGTAAATAAATCTTTATTTTGGAAATTATTTTTTGATAGTTCTAAGTCTAATGAAGGAGCAGGGGCAGGATGTGTATTGGTTAGTCCAGAGGGAAACAAAATTATGCTAACTTGCAGACTCGAATTCGATTGCACTAATAACACCGCAGAATACGAAGCTTTAGTCCAAGGACTATATAAAGCAATCAGATTAGACATAAAATATCTACAAGTTTTCGGAGATTCGGAAATTGTAATTAAACAGGTACACAATACTATACATTTTTTATGAGGTCATTTAAAGCATTATCAATATTTAGTCCAAGATCTGACTGAACATTTTATAGCATTTAATATTTCATCAATTCCCAGAATTCAGAACGCTAGTTCAGACCTCCTAGCTAATGTAGCTTCCAAGCTCATTCCTGCAGAAGACTTTAGTCCTGATCGATTTTCAATTGAATTAATCTTTAGACCCTCAATTCCTGATAACGTTACCAATTGGAGGATTTTCAACGATGATCCTGATATTGTAGATTTTCTCACATCTGAAGGATCTTACACCAATCAGATAATTGATGAAGATTAACATGACAAACAGTTGCTCCAAGATAGCACCAATAATGCTATGCCAAAGTCAGTAGTCAAGTTAGAAGACCTTTATGATTTGAAAGATCGATTTAAAAGATCTACCAATTCAAAATTGCAAAGTTCAACTTTGAATTATGAATTAGTAAATCTAAAAACTGATGCCAAACCACAGAATATCAACCTAGGCCTTGGCCTAGCTCTTGAAGAAAAGTTAGCATATGTTCGTCTTTTGAAACAATATAAAAGTGTCTTTGCTTGGAACTACGATGAACTCAAAACTTATGACACTTCTATCATCCAACATACTATCCCAATGATCAATGATGAAAAACATGTCCAACAGAAGTTGAGAAAGATCCACCCCAATCTAGAAAACCAAATCAAATCTGAACTCAATAAGTTATTGAAAGCCAAGATTATTTTTCTCGTTCGACATTCTAAATGGGTTTCCAATATGGTTCCTGTTAGAAAGAAGAACGGAGACATTAGAATTTGCATTGACTTTCGAAATCTTAATAAAGCCTGCCAAAAAGATAATTTTCCTTTGCCTCCCATGGAGCAAATATTACAGGCAGTTGCAAGATCAGAATTAATGTCTTTCTTAGATGGTTTCTCTGGATACAATCAAGTGTTGGTCCATCCTGATGATCAATTGAAAACTACATTCAGAACCAAATGGGGCACTTACGCATATCAAAAGATGCCTTTTGGTCTGATCAATGCTGGTGCCACATTTCAGAGAGCGATGGACATTGCTTTCAAGGGATTAGTTAACAAATCAATGGTAATTTACTTGGATGATATAACTGTATATTCTAAAAAACAAAGCAATCATCTTAGAGATCTGAAGCAGATCTTCCAACGCTGTCAAAGGTATGGAATTTCACTTAATCCAAAAAAATATTTTTTTGCATTAAGTGAAGGAAAACTTCTTGGATTCATAGTATCAAAATCTGGAATTCATATTGATCCTGATAGAATCAAGGAAATTTCTGAAATATCTCTACCTATTGAAGCCTAGAAAATCTCTGCTTCAAACATTGGGGATAACCACCCGGTCGGGACCTTAGGACAGCTCCTTTTCCGTTTGGTATGGTGGCTCCAACTGGATTTAAAGGACCAGTTTCCTTATAACTAAATGGATTGGATTGGATCGGTGGAAATAGGACTAAATTAACTAAAATAAAACTATCTAATCTAAGATAAATACTGATAAAGAAATTCTAATACTAACCCGGGTAATAACATGTGAATACAACTTAAGATTGTTTCAATCCAACAATAACCATGAAAATGTATTATTAATCAAATTGAAATGTGCAGAAACAAATAAAGATAACTCTGTTTAAGAAATTAAAAAGAGTTATAATAGCATATTGTATTCATCATTGTATACCATTTACATGTAATTATGAAAAATAACGTTTCAATTATACTCAGAAATGATATATAAAAGAGAGCGTTGCGAAAACAAATACATATAAATGATAACAATCTTAAAACGAATATCATACAACAACAGAAATCAACAGCAAACAGATAGAAATACCTTGTTCATCTTTATGACTTCCAGATGCAATCTGATACTCTATCCAGCAATTATAATGCAAAATCGAATTCTAAAGGTACAGAAATGCAACACTTCAAAGATAATTTCGCATAAAAATCACCAGATGTGATCCTTTTCAAAAAATATATAAGACAATGGAGTACAGAAATGCAATCTCCAAGTCTAAAAATATTAAGATCCAGGACCCCTCTCTCCATGTATGAGAGGGGTTTAAATACTACTTTAACTAACTCTAAAAATAGTTTATTACAAAAATTAAGGATTCGGTTCAATGACCGTCTTTTTCCTAGGCTAAAATATAGTGACATTAAAACTAAATCTATCTAACTATGAACTTGATCTTTGCTCTTGCAGGAATCTAGCATAGTTTTGAGAAGATGTGGTTAACCGAATTCAGAATTGAGCTGTCTTGAAAAGATAGAGTTGGCAAGTGTAGGAGCAATTTCCCCTGTTGCCCCTTTCTGCTCTTGTGTCATGCTCCTATTATACTTTAACCATAGTAGTTTCTTTTTATCGATTTGACCTTTTGCAGTAATTTTCCTCTGTGCCGAACACGCTCTACATCTTTTCTCTATCAAATGCCTTGAATTTGGTTAATGTTTCTTCATTTTATCTGACAGTTATTTCAAGTCTTTTCAACTCCTGGCTTTTCTCAAGAAGTGTGTTTCTCTGAGAACTCTTGACCTCCAACAACTTCTTTGTTAACTTCTAAAAGCTCTATAGAGGATAATTTTGGCAAACTCACCTACCTTATCTTGTGGTAGAAACTGTGTCAATTTGCCCCCTTGGATATTTGAACTTGTGAACAATGTCTAAAACAACCTTTTTTGGTACTGTCCACCCGTGCTTGTTTTTCTTCAATAGTTCATCTCTTTTGGTCCATTCCTGTGTGCATTCTGAGAAATTCGCATGTTCTCTGTCAAATTCTTTCATGAATTGCTCATTATAAGGCGCATGAGGTTCTGGCGACTTATACATTAGCCTCACGTCTTCAGTGGAGAATGACCCGATTAGCTTTTCAGGTGGAGCCTTGAATTGCCTGTCTGAGATATCTGTGTTATCTAACACCCTTTTCACCATGTCTGTATATGGGAGAATCCTTGGCCTTGCTGTAATTCTGTGCAGGAATGAGCAAGCCAAGTCTCTAAGGGTTGCTTCAGACATATCCTTTGAACCGGCCGTAGCTGCAACTTTCAACACCACAGGGTTTTCATCCTCTAATAGATTATACATTCCTTCCCAAGTGGATATGCCCGCATCCTTGTTACAAGCGGTGTCTGCGTATAGCGAAGCCATTTCTTTGTTCTTAGAACTTGAGCTCTTCTCCTTCTTACCCATAATGTATAGCGGAGGCTTTGTATAGTGATCCGCTCCTTCGTGCCTGTGTTTTACGAATAAATGAGAGTAATGATAATAGAAAGGTGACGAGACTGTTTTGAATATGAACGCGGATGAAATATAATATTTAAATTATGAAACGACTTCCAATCTAAACAAAATCTCTTTTCACATTAATAATCACTCCAATCATTTAATATAGAAATTAAAGCGCATAACGGATTTGACACATGGGAAGATTGCCTCGGGATAGCGCGCTTACGTGAATCTGCGACATTGCGATCTGCGATTTGCTGCGCAATATCGCAATATCGCAATGTTGCAATATCGCGATATGAAATCATCACAGTCATAAAACTTATCGCAAAAACAGGGACTGCGCAATAGCGCAAAGCGCATATCGCAGAAATCACAAAAGCACATATCGCAAACGCGCAGAATCAGAAAAAGCGCACAATCGCAAAAGCGCAAAATCGCAAAAGCGCATAATAAATCAGAGCGTAAAAGATATTTGTTAATCATTTTTGTTTTCTGCGCTATGCGATCTGCGATCAATGCTTTTTATATAGACTATTTTTGTTATGGATGTGTTATATTGTTTTCAAGAGCAATTTTATTATAATCTATCATAAACTTAATATTTTCGCAATATTCTCTCAAAGGGATTTTTGTAGGTTTATGATAGAAAGTTTTATTTTCTAAGGGAAACAAATCCTAATCGATTTTTTGGATTTTTGGATTTTAACTAAGGGTCCCCATTTTATTTAGTATTATTACTAATATTAAATAAAAAAAGGGGAGGTTGTTGCTAGCCACAACAATTGGCGATTCACTGGAAGAAACAGTTATCTCTGAAAAAATAAAATGAACATTCTATCCTTAGTAAGTAAAAAATTTTAAAGGATGATGAAAACTTTTTTAGAATTATTCAAAATAAAATGTAACTATGAAAGGAAAATAAAAAATCATTTCATAATTTCTTTCTAGTTCCTCAAGAAAAATAAAAACATTTTGGGTTATCTCAAGCTTTAATTGGTGTTAATAATAAAGTAAGTGGATCTCTTCAAGTTTTGGTTTTATAATATACTCTATTGTCATAGGTATTGCCTCTGCTGCCAGCAAACGTTTATAGTCTCGACAGGGTTACCTTTAAACCATTAACCATTCATTGTCCCATCCAATTAAAATTATGACCTTTTAAAAGATAAATTCATAAGATTTATTATCTCATGTTTTTTTGTCTTTTATTTATTTTTTTATTTTAAGAGCCATTGTTCTGGTTTGGTGGCCAGTTGATAACAATGCCATTCACTAGTTATAATTAAACTGAACAAGCTGGCTCGTGATGAGACCCCTTGTCTTATATCTATAAGCCATTACCCTGTTTTGGTATGCAGTATTGGTAATGTCAGTTTTATCATTCCTTATGAACATAGTAAGTCGGCTCATATTGAGACCTCTTATCTCTTAAAATTTTCGTATAATTTCTTAGAATTATATTCTAAAAAATCACAACTTAAATGGATGGGGTGAAATAGTTTTATCCTTAAGAACCAATGGATGACAATTTTCAGAGTTTTTTGAGTTCCAAAACTTTGAAAAAACTTTACTTTTACAAATAACCTTTCTCTGCTTGATAAACTTCTAATGATTTTACATTTTTCTCAATATTTCAAAAGATCATGTAAATGATTGAAATAATCTTTTCAAAGTTTAAACATCTTATTTTAAACTACTCAAAAACTATGATCATTTACTTTAAAAATTCTTATTTACATAAAATAAATATTTATAATATTTTTCCGAAGGAATTTTCTTAAATAGTAAAAAGTCAATCATGGACTTATTAACGACCTTTATTTGTAACAACAAAAACAATCAAAATCTGCAGAAAGAAATATGTACAGTTTAAGAAGGGGTTACCTCCTTAGGAAAAGAATTTATTTAAGATAAGCCCGTTTACATGAAGAGGTTCTCTCTTACCTGTTAGATCTTGGAGTATGTTGTATTTGAGCCTATCTTTTCAACGATCTGAAATGGTCCAAGCCACATTTTCTGAAATTTGGTATGTTTATCTTTTTCTTCGTGTGCTTTATCGCATTTCAAAACGAGATCACCAATTGATAAAAGTTTTGAGCCGGTAGAACTTGCATCAAAAGAAGATTTTACAAGCTGTTGATGTTTTTCATGAGTAATTTTTGCTTTATCCCTATCTTCTTCTAGTTTAAGGATTTGATCGTATCTCAATTGAATAGATGATGAAGGATTTTCTTCAATAAACTGCACTAGGGCTAATGATGGAAGAGTTAAATTTGAAGGTATCATAGCTTCTTTTCCATAAACCAGATTAAAAGGTGAAGTCCCTATTGAAGCTTTTTCAGTGATACGATCGGCCCATAACGCAAAGATTAAAGATTTGTGCCAATTCTTTTGATTTTGATCAATGGTTCTTTTAATGATTTTGATAAGGTTTTTGTTAGTGGATTCAGCCAAACCATTACCTTGTGGATAATAATTTGCTGAATATTTTAATTTAAAACCTCTTTTGACTGCAAATTCAATTAAACTGTTACCAGAAAAGTAAGATGCATTATCAAAAACAAGAGCTTGAGGTACACCAAACCTGGTTATGATGAATTGATCTATGAAATCAATAATTGCATCAGAATTGGCTACCTTCAATGGGATTGCCTCTACCCATTTTGTAAAGTAATCAGTTTCAGTAAGGATGTACTTATGCTGTTTGGAAGAATGAGGTACTATCTCACCAATAATATCAAGTCCCCATTGTTCAAATGGTTGTTCAATAGTTACTGGTTGCAAAGGAAAAGCTGGTTTCCTTTGTCTTCCACTTGCAGTCTGAAAAATTTGGCATTTCCTTACGTAATCATGTGTATCTTTAAAAAGGGTAGGCCAGTAATAACCAGCGCGAATTATTTTGTGAGCTGTAGTATCACCTCCAAAATGACCTCCTGTTGGTCCATCATGTAGTTCCTGCAAAACCTTTTCAGCTTCAGTTTTTTCAAGACATCTTAATAAAATTGAATCATAATTTTTTCTAAATAACACATTATCAATGATCTCATATTTAATAGCTTTTAACCTTAAAGCGCGTTTACTCTTATAGATGAGATTAGAAGGAGCATACCCATTTTTCAAGTAATAGATGAGATCAGCATACTGGGAATCAGTATCTGTAATACTTATCTGACTTACTTGAATATCTTGATTTGAATCTTGATCTTCTGGTATGTTATGAGCTCCTGCCAATAATCTGCAAAAACCTTGTCCTCTAACAATCTTAGCTGGTTTAATATCAACATCATATTCTTGCAAGGTTGTTACCCAGTTAGCTCTCTTTTCTCCTACTTCTTTTTGAATTAATAATTGCCTCACTGCAGAGAATGGGACAATGATTTTTGTATGTGTTTTCAAGAGAAAAGGTCTCAAATGTTTGATTGATTTAAACACAGCAAAGGCTTGTTTTTCAACATCGGAATAATTAAGCTCAGCTCCTTGCAGATTTGAGCTAAAGAAAGAAATAGGTGCTTCAATTTCTTGATCATTGAGTTGTGTCAAAACGGCTGCATAGGATGTTTCAGTGGCCAAAGTATACAAAACAAAATCTTTAGAAAAATTTGGGGTATTCAATGTTGGTGCATTAATGATCGCTTGTTTGATTGAATCAAAAGCTTCCTTTTCTTTATGCGTCCATTTGAATATTGAATTCTTCTTGATCATATTTTTCATAGGTAAAACAATTAAAGAAAAATCAGGAATGAATCTTTTTACAAAATTGATCTGTCCAAGAAATGATTGCATGGATTTTTTGTTATGTGGTAAAGAAATATCAGAAATTTCTTTTACTCTTTCTGGATCAATATATATACCATCTTTTGACACAACAAATCCTAAGAGTTTTTCTTCATCTAAAGCAAAGAAATATTTCTTTGGATTTAAGGAAATACCAAACCTTCTACATCTTTCAAAAATTTGCTTTAAGTCATGTAGATGATTGGCTCTCTTTTTTGAAAATACCGTTATGTCATCAAGATAAACAACAACAGATTTATTGATCAGACCTTTAAATGTAATGTCCATGGCTCTTTGAAAAGTTGCTCCTGCATTTATTAGACCAAAAGGCATTTTCTGATAAGCATAAGTTCCCCATTTTGTTCTGAAATTTGTCTTCAATCTATCATCTGGGTGAACTAAAACTTGATTATAGCCTGAAAACCCATCGAGAAAAGACATAAGTTCAGAATCAGCTACCTTTTGAAGTATCTGTTCCATGGTTGGCAATGGGAAATTGTCTTTTAAACATGCCTTATTTAAATTTCTGAAATCAATACAGATTCTTATATCACCATTTTTCTTTCTTACAGGTACCATATTGGAAACCCAATTAGAGTGCCTGACTGGAAAAATGATCTTGGCTTTCAAAAGTTTATTGAGTTCTGATTTGATTTGACTCTCGAGATTTGGATGGATTTTTCTCAGTTTCTGTTGAACAGGTTTAACATCAGGAAGCATTGGAATCGTGTGTTGAATAATCGAAGTATCATATGTTTTAAGATCATCATAATTCCAAGCAAAAACTTTTTTATACTTGTTCAGCAGTTTAATGAATGCACTCCTTTCCTCCGGTGTTAGATTGAGTCCTAAATTAATGTTTTGAGGTTTAGAATCAGAACCAAGATTTACTAATTCAAACTTCAAAGTGGAACTTTGAAGTTTTGTATTAACAACTTTCTTGAATCTGTCCTTAATATCATATAAGTCCTCTAATTTAACAACAGATTTAGGAATGGAGTTTTCATTACCTTTTGAAATAATTTGTAAATCATGATATTTTTCGTCAATAATTTGCTCATCATATGATTTCTCCGAAGTCATGAAATTTAGAATATCTTGATCGTGATAGAAGACTCTCCAGTTTGTGACATTGTCTGGGACAGATGGACGAAAAATCAATTCTACAGAAAACCTATCAGGACTGCAATCTTCAGCAGGTAGGAGTTTAGATGCAACATTAGCTAATAAGTCAGCTGATGTATTTTGATTCCTAGGAATAGGAGAAATATTGAATGCTAAAAATTGAGTGGTGAGATCTTGCACTAGGGTTTGATAGTGTTTAAGATGTCCTGAAAGGCAATGAATAGTATTCCTAACTTGTTTAATTACAATTTCGGAATCACCAAAGACTTTCAAGTATTTAGCATCTAACCCTATAGCTTTATAAAGTCCTTGAATTAAGGCTTCATATTCTGCGGTATTGTTAGTACACTCAAATTCTAATCTGCATGATAGCATAGTTTTTTCTCCATTTGGATCAATCAATATGCATCCAGCTCCAGCTCCATCACTAGACTTCGATCCATCAAAATATAACGACCAAAATAAAGACTTATCTATTGGCTTATCTACAATTAAATCTGAAATATTTACAATTCTGGAAGAATCAGACTCTGAAAAAATCTCTATCTGAGAAACAAAAGTATTTACAGAAAAAGGTGACTGAGGAGCTTTGAAATTTCCAAGAAATGATTCAGCAGAATATCCTCCAAGAATATTGTTGTTGAATGCTACAGGTTCATTAGGTTGTTCAAATTCAGTGACAGTGTGTGTCATATGTTTTTCTCGTTCAATTTTAATTTGATTTGGTTTCCCTTTATAAGGAAGCCACATGTGTGAATAATCAGTCGAGATGTAACCATTAAGTTTCGCAGACCAGTCCCTGCTCAAGATTAATCCATAGAATTCAGGAATATCAGCAATCAAAATATCAATTCTTTGGACAATCCTAGGATCAGAGGCTAATATGATTGTGACTGAATTGATTTCTCCTACCACTTGAACTTTGGATCGATCCAACTGAACAATATGTACTGCTGATTTTTGTGGTTCAATATTCAATTTAGCACAGACAGATGTAGGCATTATATTAGAGGAAGCTCCAGAATCAATCAAACAATTGTGCAGATTTTTATTGTACATCTCATAAGTCAAAAGAAAAGGAGGAGTTTGAGAATTTTACTTTTCCCCAATGAGCACAGTATCAGTAGCATCTACCTTATCGGGTGGCTTACCAGTTCCTCTTGCTGCTTTTGCAACTACACCGCTTGGTACAGGAGCAATTGGTGTAGCGTTAAGTTCTTTTAATAACAACTTTTGCTGGTGTTTTAGTTTGCTGAGTTCATGTAGGGAAATGTTGGCTTTGATCTTTTTCATGTCTTTGACAATGTTGTATTCCATGGGTTCTGACACTACTAAAGTTTTGGCTGTTGATGTGAGAGGATTAGAAGAAAATGGCTGATTTTGAGTAGGTAATGGAGAAGTTTTCTTCACAGTGGGTTTGTCTTTGGTACTTGGAGTTGCAATTTTCTTTTTTGGAACTGTTTGTACTGGTTCTGCTGTAGACTTACTCCTAGTACTTACAGGCATAGCTTCTTCACTATCAGAATTAGGGAGAATAAAATCCCACATTCCATTTAGTTCAGCTATTTCCTCATTTTCGTCTTCTTGATCTGATATTATAGATGTATCTTCTTCTTCTTCCTCTTCTTCTGATTCTGCATTAGAGATTGTATTAGGAGGTTTAGATTCAACTTGGTTCCTTCTGAAATTCCAGAATGGTTTCTTGGTAGAAGTTTCAGCTACTTGTTTTTTTATTTCGACCATTTCATTTGACATGGTTTTAAGAACTTTCTGTAAACCCTCCATGTCATATGGATCTTTGGCCTTTTTATTTGAATCATCTTTAAAGCTGACCTTCTTTGATTTCCTTTCTTCAAGATCATTTTTCTTTTCCAGAGAAGTGATACGTTTTTCAACTGCAATAGCTTCTTTCATACTTTCGGCTAATGTGGGCTTTGCAGCTCTGTCTACGAAAATTGCTATGTTTGAGGGTAAGGCAGTAATGTACCATTCAATTCTGACCTGCTCACTTGGCTTGGAATCAGTGGGAATTTTGTTCAAGAGCTTATTGAATTGGGAGTTAAACTTCTTAATTGGTTCCTTGGTTTCAATTTTCAAATTTGAGAGATCATTAAGTAAAGTTGCAATTGATCGGTCATCTCCAAATTTGGTTAAAAATTGATCTGCAAAAATGTCCCAACTTGTTATAGATCCTGATGGTAATGAAAAATACCATGATCCTGCTGTTCCTTGAAGGGTGTAAGGAAATAGTCTAACTACAACATCCTCTTGTGTGACTCCATTCAAATTAATGGCCAGCATAAAGTTATTGATATGTTCTTCAGCTGGAATGTTAAGATCTGGGCTAAACTTTGGAAGCCATTTTCCAGGATTGTCTGGTAAATTGTGTAAAGGTGCAGCCATGTTGACTGCTCCTGGAGTAGACCATGGTCTCTGTGCCATTGTTGGGATGACTATTGGAGGGATAGTAGAAACTGGTGGTGTTTGGATAGAAGTTGTTGGAATGAATGATGTTGAGACTGATGAGGATTGAGGAGAAGATGTTTGTGGAGATGATATGGAAATGACTGTACTTTGTTGAGATGGGATTTCGGAAACATGTATTTGGATATTAGAGGATGAACTTGCTGATTCCGATTGTGTTTTTCTTGTTTTAACTCTACTAGGCAAAGGGAATTCTTTGGGAGAAATACCAAGTTTTTCACTTTGAAGCCTAGTAAGAGGTTTTGAAGAAACAAATTTTGAATTTACACTACCTTCAGATATTTCAGAATCTTCAAGAGATAATGAGAATCCTTTCAATTTATGAATTAAATCTTGAACTTCAGAAGATTCAGGATGTTGATCGTCTGAATGTTTAAAAATTTTGGTAGTGGGTGTCTGAATATTTTCTGCAATTTCTTCTCTAGGATTTTGAATTTCAGAAGAAATTGAAGAAGTTAATGAGGGTGTTTTGCTCTCGGAATGGCTTGTGGATAGAGATTTACTTGCCATTCATAGCTCAGGCCCTCCTTCTAGCACCAAAAATGTTGAAGCCTAGAAAATCTCTGCTTCAAACATCGGGGATAACCACCCGGTCGGGACCTTAGGACAGCTCCTTTTCCGTTTGGTATGGTGGCTCCGAATGGATTTAAAGGACCAGTTTCCTTATAACTAAATGGATTGGATTGGATCGGTGGAAATAGGACTAAATTAACTAAAATAAAACTATCTAATCTAAGCTAAATACTGATAAAGAAATTCTAATACTAACCCGGGTAATAACATGTGAATACAACTTAAGATTGTTTCAATCCAACAATAACCATGAAAATGTATTATTAATCAAATTGAAATGTGCAAAAACAAATAAAAATAACTCTGTTTAAGAAATTAAACAGAGTTATAATAGCATATTGTATTCATCATTGTATACCATTTACATGTAATTATGAAAAATAACGTTTCAATTATACTCAGAAATGATATATAAAAGAGAGCGTTGTGAAAACAAATACATATAGATGATGACAATATTAAAACGAATATCATACAACAACAGAAATCAGCAGCAAACAGATAGAAATACCTTGTTCATCTTGATGACTTCCAGATGCAATCTGATACTCTATCCAGCAATTATAATGCAAAATCGAATTCTAAAGGTACAGAAATGCAACACTTCAAAGATAATTTTGCATAAAAATCACCAGATGTGATCCTTTTCAAAAAATATATAAGACAATGGAGTACAGAAATGCAATCTCCAAGTCTAAAAATATTAAGATCCAGGACCCCTTTCTCCATGTATGAGAGGGGTTTAAATACTACTTTAACTAAATCTAAAAATAGTTTATTACAAAAATTAAGGATTCGGTTCAATGAACGTCCTTTTCCTAGGCTAAAATACAGTGACATAAAAACTAAATCTATCTAACTATTAACTTGATCTTTGCTCTTGCAGGCATCTAGCATAGTTTTGAGAAGATGCGGTTAACCGACTTCAGGATTGAGCTGTCTTGAAAAGACAGAGTTGGCAAGTGTAGGAGCAATTTCCCCTGTTGCCCCTTTCTGCTCTTGTGTCATGCTCCTATTATACTTTAACCAGAGTAGTTTCTTTTTATCGATTTGACCTTTTGCAGTAATTTTCCTCTGTGCCGAACACGCTCTACATCTTTCCTCTATCAAATGCCTTGAATTTGGTTAATGTTTCTTCATTTATCCGACATTCTTTCACCTCTTTTCAACTTCCGGCTTTTCTTAAGTGTGTTTCCGAAGAGAACTCTCGACCTCCAACAGCTTCTAGCCTTCTTTGTTAACTTCTTAAAAGCTCTATAGAGGGATAATTTTGGCAAACTCACCTACCTTATCTGTAGAAACTGGTGTCAATTTGCCCTCGATATTTGAACTTAGGAACAATGTCTAAAACATCCTTTTTTGGTACTGTCCACCTATGTTTGTTTTTCTTCAATGGTTCATCTCTTTTGGTCCACTCCTTTATGCATTCTGACAAATTTGCATGTCCTCTGGCAAATTCTTTCATAAATTGCTTATTATAAGGCGCATGAGGTTCCGACTTATACATTAGCCTCAATGCCTTCGTGGAGAATGATCCGATTAGTTTTCAGGGAGCTCTCGAATTGCTCGTTTGGCCATTACTGGCACTTAACACCACCATATCTATATATGGGAGAATCCTTGGCCTTGCTGCAATTCTGTGCAGAAATGAGCAAGCCAAGTCTCTAAGGGTTGCTTCAGACGTATCCTTTGAACCGGCCGTAGCTGCAACTTTCAACACCACAGGGTTTTCATCCTCTAATAGATTATACATTCCTTCCTAAGTGGATATGCCCGCATCCTTGTTACAGGCGGTGTCTGCGTATAGCGAAGCCATTTCTTTGTTCTCAGAACTTGAGCTCTTCTCCTTCTTACCCATAATGTATAACGGAGGCTTTGTATAGTGATCCGCTCCTTCGTGCCTGCGTTTTACGAATAAATGAGAGTAATGATAATAGAAAGGTGACGAGACTGTTTTGAATATGAACGCGGATGAAATATAATATTTAAATTATGAAACGACTTCCAATCTAAACACAATCTCTTTTCACATTAATAATCACTCCAATCATTTAATATAGACATTAAAGCGCATAACGGATTTGACACATGGGAAGATTGCCTCGGGATAGCGCGCTTACGTGAATCAGCGACATTGCGATCTGCGATTTGCTGCACAATATCGCAATATCGCAATGTCGCAATATCGCGATATGAAATCATCACAATCATAAAACTTATCGCAAAAACAGGGACTGCGCAATAGCGCAAAGCACATATCGCAGAAATCACAAAAGCACATATCGCAAACGCGCAGAATCACAAAAAGCGCACAATCGCAAAATGAAATCATCGCAAAAGCGCAAAATCGCAAAAGCACATAATAAATCAGAGCGTAAAAGATATTTGTTAATCATTTCTGTTTTCTGCGCTATGCGATCTGCGATCAATGCTTTTTATATAGACTATTTTTGTTATGGATGCGTTATATTGTTTTCAAGAGCAATTTTATTATAATCTATCATAAACTTAATATTTTCGCAATATTCTCTCAAAGGGGATTTTGTAGGTTTATGATAGAAAGTTTTATTTTCTAAGGGAAACAAATCCTAATTGATTTTTTGGATTTTTGGATTTTAACTAAGGATCCCCATTTTATTTAGTATTATTACTAATATTAAATAAAAAAAAGGGGAGGTTGTTGCTAGCCACAACACTACCTCACAACAAAAAAACTATGCAGTCTTTTCTTGGTCAGATTAATTTTGTAAAAATATTTGTGCCAGATTTTTCAAGAATTGTATCACCCTTGCAAGCAATGATTAAAAATAATTCAAACTTCAAATGGGGCAAAGATGAATATGAGGCATTTAATCTGATCAAACAAGCAATTATCAATGCTCCATCTTTAGCAACTCCAAATTTTTCCGATCCTTTTATTTTGTACACATTTGCCTCTGATAAATCTTATGCTTCAATACTCACTCAAGCTAATCAAGACAAAGCAGAAGCTCCAATTGCCTTTTTCAGTTCAAATTTACAGGGAGCTGAATTGAATTATTCAGATGTGGAGAAACAAGCTTCTGCTGTTTTCAAAGCAATTAAATATTTCAGAGCCTTTCTACTTAAAACCCATACAAAAATCATAGTACCATTTCCAGCGGTAAGAAATATTTTAGTCCAAAAATATGTGGGTGAGAAAAGAGCCAATTGGGTTACTGCTTTACAAGAATATGATGTATAAATCAAACCGGCAAATATTGTAAGAGGTCAAGGCTTTTTCAAAATACTAGCTGGAGCATCGCTTATTTCTGAAAAACCATCTGAGGAGATACAAACGTATGAGGTAAGCCTAAACGATGTTGAATCATTATATGCTGATATCATATGTTATCTAAAGAATGGATATGCTCCTCCAAATCTCGATCACACTAAGAAAAGAGCTCTAACGTTGAAGGCTAAACAATATCAGCTTGTAAATGATGTTCTTTTTAGAATTAATTATGATTCTATTCTTCTAAGATGTCTGGAGAAATCTGAAGCTGAAAAAGTCTTGCAGGAACTTCATGATGGGCCAGCAGGTGGACATTATGCTGGAGATGCTACTGCACATAAGATCTTCCGTGTGGGCTATTACTGGCCCACATTATTCAAAGATTCACATAACTATGCAAAGAAATGTCAAATTTGTCAAACTGCAGCTGGAAGACAAAAGAAACCATCATTACCATTACAACCAGTCAACATTGAGCAGCCTTTTGATCAATGGGGATTGGAAATAACAGGTGAGATCGTTCCTCATTCTTCTAAACAACATAGGTATATCATTACAACAACTGATTATTTTACGAAATGGGTAGAAGCAGTCCCTCTCAAGACTGCTAATACCGAGCATATCATCGAGTTTATAGATCAGTTCATAATCACCAGGTTTGGTTTACCTTTCGCTTTAATGTTTGATAATGCATCATATTTTTCTGGTAATGCTATGACTGAATTTGCACTCAAGAGAGGTTTCAAACTTAAATATTCTGCCAATTATTATCCACAGGGAAATGGGTTAGCTGAATCCACTAATAAAAAATTAATCAGAATCATTAAGCGAACCATTGATCAAAATCATAAAAATTGGCATAAGTCTTTGATATATGCCTTATGGGCAGATCAAATAATGAAGAAGACCTCTATTGGCACTTCTCCCTTTAATTTAGTTTATGGGAGAGAAGTGGTTCTTCCAACTCATCTAACAATCCCTTATTTAGCCTTAGTCTAATATATTGATGAAGAACCAACTTCTTCTTTACAATTAAGGCAGATGGAAATAATTAAGTTAGAAGAACAACGAGAAAAGGCTAAATTAACTCATGCTCATCATCAAGCATTAGTTAAAGCTTCTTTTGATTCAAACATGATAACCAGAAAGGATTTTCAGATAGGAGATTTAGTTCTAAAATGGGACAAAGCTCATGAGGAAAAAGGAAAACATACGAAATTTCAACGAATGTGGATTGGTCCTTTTCAAATTGCAGAGATCATAGGTTCATCTACTTTCATGTTACAGGATTTAACAGGGAAAAGAGAGTCTTTACCTGTTAATGGACAGATCCTTAAAAAATATTTTCCATAGGAGATCATTCTTCTACTTTGTAAATTAGTTTTCTTTATTTGTCATAATAAAACCAGTTGTTAATGGTTACATTTGGAATTCATAAAAAGATACAAGTTCTCTTTTTAGATTTTATTTCTTCACTTATATAAATGGAATTCTTTTTTAGAATATTGATCATTATTATTCAAAGATGCAATTAAAAATTTTAAATCTAGAAATGATATTAGTTTCAACTTTGAAAATTTTGATGAAAACAACTTTTGGTGAAAGATTGTTTTATATCAGTCCAATGAAAGGTATCAATAACAAAACGAAGGTTCTCTTAGAAAAATTCTTTCCAAAAAACTCTATCATTGTTGTCTAGAGCTATCTTAAGGAAACAATGACTTCCTCCCCACCTAGAAAATTACAAAATTCAGGGAATAATCCAATGATACACTTTTAACTTAAAGAGTAAGAGGTCTCATCACGAGCCGACTTATCATGATCATATATATTATAGCTTGTTGTCTTTGCCAATACTGCATACCACAACAGGGCAATGACTTAAGATTATTGCAATCAAAAGGCAAGGGGTCTCATCACGAGCCAGCTTGTTCAGCAAAGTTATAAATCAAGTGAATGACACTGTCATAAATTGGCTATCAAACCAAGACATTGTTCTTTAAGGATAAAAAGAAAATGAAATCAATAAGTGTGAATATGGATTTCTTTTGAAATTTGTATATTTTTCTAAAGTGGGATACAGGATAATTGTTGGGTAACAGGTAACCCTGTCGAGGCTATAAATGCTTGCTGGCAGCAGTGGCTCTACCTATGACAAATGAGCATATTTAAAACTGATTTACAGAGAAGCCTTTTGTTTTTATCTTTAAAACCAAGTAATGACTGATGTAGATACAAGGACTAGCTTGAGGAAGTGAATAGTCAAAATTTGATCATAGAAGAAATGAAATATCATTCATAGATTGAAGCATAATGTACTTTGTGTTTTTATAATAAAGTTTGATTTTCTGGAAAATTTTCTATTTTGAAAAAGTTTAGAAAATTCAAAAGAAAAGCAGAGATAACTGGTTCTTCCAAGTGAATCGCCAATTGTTGTAGCCAGCAACAACCCCCCTTCTTATTTAGTATTAGTAATAATACTAAATAAGTGGGGACCCTTAGTTTAAAAAAATCCAAAAATTTTATTGATGCTTGTTTTCATTTTCAATAAAACTTACTATCATAGACTTAAAGAAATTTCTTTGGAAAATCTTTAAATAAACTTAAGTTTATGATAGACTAGAATAAAATCTCTCTTTGAAGGAAACATCACATTCATCGCAAAAAAAAAGTAGAATATATCTTAAGCAAAGCATAATCTTAAAAATTGCGATACCGCTATCCAATGACCTTGCACTAAAATGTTTATCGCAAATCGCATATCGCAAAAAACGTATTAACGAATATTATTCATATATTACATTTTGCGATATTGCAATTTCGCGATGTTAAGAGATTGCGATTTCAGAAAGTTGCGATTTGTGATATGGTGATGACGCGGATTTTCTGATTTACAAGAGCTGCGCTTTGCGATATTGCGATTTTGAGATATTGGAAAGCAAATCGCAGATCGCAAGATTGCACATTCTGAAAGCTCGTTGTACGAAGAAAATCTTTTCGTAAATCGATATCCGTTATGCGCTTTGATGTCAAATTAATGAATGAATCATCAATTATTAATGAAAAGGATTTTGTTTTGATCGAAGGGTTATTACAAGATTAAATAATATATTTCATACGCCTTTAGCATTTAAAACTATCCCGTCACCTTTCTCATGTCATTATTCTCACTTAATTCGTAAAACTGCAGGCGCGAAGAACAGGAGACTATATAAAGCAACATTCAGAGCATTATGGGAAAGAAAGAGAAAGCTCCTAGTTCTGGAAAGAAAGAGAAAGCTGCGAGTTCTAAAAATAAAGAGATGGCTTCTTTATACACAGACACTGCTTGCAACAAGGATGCTGGTATCACCACCTGGGAGGGTATGTTTAGTTTTCTTGAGGAAGAAAACCTGAGGGTAATGGATGTTTCAGCTACCGCTGGTTCAAGCAATTCCTCTGAAGCATATCTTACAGAGCTGGCTTGTTCGTTTATACACCGGATAGCAACAAGACCAAGAATTCTTCCATATACAGATATGGTCAAATGGGTGCTGGATAGCACTGATATCACAGACAGACAATTCAAAACTCCAGGACAAGAGCTTATCGGGTCGTTTACTCCAGAAGATTTGAGGTTTATGTATCATTTGCCGGAACCTCAGGCAACTTACAACAAACAATTTATGAAGAAATTTTCAAAAGAAAATGCAAATTTGGCAGAATGCACTAAAGAATGGACCAGAAGAGATGAACCACTGAAGAAAGATAAACACGGTATGTATAGTACCGGTTCACTCAACTCTCCATATTGTTTTGCTGCTGCTATGTTATGCAGGCTTTTTGGAAAGCCTGACATTAATAAGATTTTGCCTGAATGGCTTCCTTTGTTGAATGCTGTTGCTAATGCCACCATTGTAGACTGGGCCAAAATATTGTCTGATAATTTAGCCACAGCTATTTTCAATTACCGGTCTAAACGGACTGTGTATCAGAGGATTTATCCTCCTTTTTATCTATCTGCCTATGTTATGGATTCAATCTGCTTTGTTTCTAAATTCCCTTTAATGGGTTGGCAATGGAAAATTTAGGATCCCTTGCCCATTCATGTCTATCACAAAGAGTTGTGGGAATCAAAATTCATTCCTCATTTTTATAAAATTTTCCATGGCATAATGTTGCCTCTGTACAGAGTGTTGTATAATAAGGATGCTCCAGGTTGTCTCCTGAAGCAGAAGTTGACATTCTCCCTGTCGCAAGATGGTTTGGAGAAGAACTGTTTACTTATGTGAGGGTTTTTGGAAGCTTTGCTTCTCCTCATGTTTTGCCCTTATATGTTCCAGATAAACTCATAGCTCGGGAAATCGCATATCAAACCTGTGGAGACGAAGGTTTGACAAAATAATTAAAGGATAAAAAGAATGCCATCTGGCCACAATTTGTTTCCTGCGAAGAATTTTCATTGTTTGATGTCGGTCACACGTTTAAGGAAGTAAGCAATGTTACATGTTTAAAATTGTTTAAGTTTCCGAGAAGGCTATTTGATCCATATGGTATTGTCAAGGATTTCACCAGTTCTGTCAAAGTAAGAGTATTCTCTGGAGAAGAAGATCTTTTTGACGATATGTTTAAGGAAAAATGTTCATTTAAAGACATTTTGAATTTAGCTCAAACACGGTTCTCCCCAGAAGAATTTCAAGAGTTTAAAGTATATAGAGAAAGAAGACTGACTACTATTCCTTTAGATAATTTGCGTTTGGAACCCGCAAGGGAACCAACTCCTAGTGTCAGTCTCAGTGGCAGCTCAGATTCAGAGAAATCTAAGTCAAATTCTGACGAAGAAATTTCTGAACATTCAAAAAAATCTGATCAGGATAAAAGTGAAGGCTCAGTCAAGGATACAGCTCAATCAAAAGAGCTTTCACAACAACAGACTTCAACTACCCCACAATTGATTCTTCCACCTCTTAATGTACAACAACCATCCATCAAAACTCAGTTAGATAAAGAATGGGAATAATTTAATGATATGATTAATGTTGAAGGAGAGAACATACAAACTCCTGTACAAACAACAAAAGTTTTGGTTACAAAAATAAGTGGCAATGTCACAGAAAAAGAACATATACCCATTACTCCCTCTGCTGAGCTTGTACTTAAAATAGAGGAAATTCCTCCTTTGGATATTTTCTATAGCCCGCAACATAAAGCAGTAGTAAGGAAGCAAAGAAAGAAGAGAAAATTAGATAGTGCGCTCTCTACTGATGCAGAACAATTGGATGTTTTATGGAAAGATCCTACTACAGATCCCACTGAAAATCTTACTAAATTATCTCAGATAACAGGAGCTTATGCCTCCGCAACTATTGACAAAGCATCTGAGGTAAGGCTGTTATTAAATGAAAAAGAGGATCAGATACAAGTTCTGCAACAACAATTGCAACAAGCACATGCCAATAGTGAAGCACAGGTGAAATTTTAAAAGTTACAGCAAGAGTTTCAGCAAATTCAAATCAGTTATCAGAAAAGCTTGGCCGAAAAAGAAAAACAAATACAGATTATGCAAGAAATGCATAAATAAGACCCCAAGCTTACAGAGTTTATTTCAGAATCTATTTCTTTGAATAATCAATTGCTGCAACAGCAAGACATATTATGCCAGAAAATCTCACAGTGGAACTCTTTTTGCCAAGAAAGTGATAAATTTACTAATCATGTCATAGAAATACGACATGATTATGATTTAACAAATGAAAGAGTTACTAATTATTTGGCATGGCAAAAGACAGAGGAAGGAAAAAGAGCAGCAACACCAATTATCAATGATCGTCATAAAGAAATGCTCTTTAGCATTTGGGATGCACAGATTAGAGAGGTAGAAAAAGCGGCAGAGGAAGCAGCTACAACGGCGAGCAACATCACTGATTGTGTAAATGAGAATTTGCACAAGGTTAATTTAATTTCAGAAACCATTCCGGGATATCTACCACAAGCACAACAATTGCAAACGGAGTGGAGACATAAAACGGAAGAGAAGGCAAAATCAATTCAAGAATTGAAAAAATTAAACTGGGATTCTTACTGGACCTGTCTAGTAAAACCACACAGTCAATGCAGTACTCTTAATTGCATCATTAATTCTGCTGAGAAGATCGTGCCCACGCTTGCTGATTCCGTCTTTTCAGGACAATTGAAATCTGAAATCGGCCGGCCCCCTCTTCTCAAATCAATGCTGGATGCTTGCAAATTCAAAGACCAGAGTCATAAGTAGTTAGTTGTTAATTTTAATTTTAGATTTAGTGTTAGTTTTACTTTATTTTTTCCTAGAAAAAGGACGGTCATTTAAACCGAATCCTAAATTTTTGTAATAAACTATAATTAGATTTAGTTAGTAGTATTTAAACCCCTCTCATGCATTTAGAGAAGGGTCCAGAAAGTTGTCAAAAACTTATCCTCAGAACATGCACTTCTGCACCCTCAGAGGAGGTTTTGATGAATGAATGGAACGAGATTTATTGATATCTGTGTCTAATATCTGCTACTGATGTTGCATTTCTGTACTCTTAGTAGATTTTGGATTAGGAGAAGATAAATCATTATTTATTCTAGCTCATGAGTAGAACCAGTTATAAATGGTACTTTTATCTCTTAACTTTTTCTGCTTATGTGTTAAAAGTGATATTTAAGTTCAGTTATTTATATATTGATGCTTAAATGCTTCAGTTATCATTTGGCACTTTTGTACGGTGATGACTATTTGTTTATGCTTAATGTATGAATAGCTTATTATGCGCTATGTTTCTCACAACTATTTCATCTAACTTTTTATATGAAGTGGTTTATCTTTATTGAATTCTTTTCTTATAGCAGTTGAATGATCTTTATTACCAATTGTTATTCGAAATCATTTTAGATCGCATAAACAAGATTTTATCCGGGTTTAGTTTAGAATTAGATATTTCTGTTTTAATTAGAATACAATTTGCATATGATTAGATTAGAAATAGCATAAAAGCACTTCACTTAGGAACCTTTTTTAGAAAGGAAATATCTATTCTCAACACACACACACAAATTGGGAAACTGGTCCCATTATCTCCAGTCGGACCCACTACACCAAACGGAAAAAGAGCTACTAACCAAGGTCCGGATCGGGTGGGTATCCCCCTTGTTGTAGACCCGATTTTCGGGGCTTCAACAGGGTGGCAGATAATCCTTATCTTGTTGAGAGGGAGTGTTGAGATTGCAACAAGATGATGAGCTTAGTGGAAAGAAGTCACCTTCACTAAGTGGGCCCGTAGGCTATTTTTGGCGCAAAGTCTATTTTTAGACATGTCGATCATATTCTATGAGTTGCAGGATGCTATTTGCGGATGGTTGGTCAAGTTGGAAAAAATAGATGGAATTCTATTTTTAGACGTACTGGGTGAAATCTATTTTTAGAATGCTAGTCTAAAAATAGATATGTCAAATATTATTAGCTCTTAATAATTTTTGGACTATAAACATTATCTTATTCTCTTGGAGCACTTCAGTTAAGTGCACAGATGTGGCACAGGAGCTAACAAAAGGAACTACACTATTCCTAGGGGTTAAGTGGAGCTATTGCATGGAGACTTCAGTTAGAACTCATGTGAGAGAGTTTGGTGGAGTTGATTGAGGAGTTAATGGAGTTGTCTTCAATTTAACTAATCTAAACATAGTTGAACTAGTTGTATTTAGTCTAACTGATTAATACACTAGTGAAGAGTGGTGTGAATTAATTATTAATTAATTCACTAATTATAAAATAGTTAATCAACTAAATAATACATCAGTTAACTTCAGTGCATGGACAGTTTCAGTGGAGACCAGTGCAGAGATAGGTGAAAGAGCAAGTTAACTATCAGTTGTGACTATACTGTTGCATATTTGCAACTACCAGTGATTGGAGGAGCCCATGAGGTTCAAAAAAGCTAGCGCACAAGCCGAGGTGTTTCAGAGATATTTAATGAGCCATCCTACAACATTGATTACGCAATAGAGGCTGGCTATCAGGTGGCAGAGATTGGAGCATGTGTTTTGCTAGATCTAGCTTGATTAGTGTGTAGCAATTGGAGGTTGTGCTGAGAGCTTGTGAGGAGCTTTGTGTACAATGATTGTTACATGATATCTATGACATATAATATACAGATAGTTGGGGTTTTCAGCTTTAAGCTTTCCCATGAAATACTGTGTTCATATGTGTGATTGTTCTGGTTTTAATGTGCATGCAATTGATTTTATTTCCGCATGTAATGATCAATGGTGCAGAAGAGGTGTGTGTGCATGAAGATAAAATAGTGTGCTTGATCGGAGAATCTCGGTGAATAATATATCGATTCAGTAAAATTTCTACATAATTATTTTAGGGATTTGCACACTGCCATCATATCTATTCTACAATATGCCCTTTGAATCAATTCAAATTGATTCTTCAAACAAGACTTATGCAATTCGGAAAAAAAAAAAATACACACATTTTCTTCCCCTTTTAAAGACTTGTCTTAAATGAATTATCTAAGCAGCTTGGATCTGTCTCTAAAATTTGGCCGTGTAATAGAAATATAAATCTTATTTCGAATGACACAAGTCTAACATGATTTGGATTCTTCAAGCCAAAGTTATGCCCAATCTCCCACAATGACCTAATTATGGACTAGTTCAATAGAGCGAAATTGTATGACATGCCACGTGTCATTGTTTCCTCCTTTGGCTTTGGAATTGATACACAGGAAACTATAGTCCATGTACTCACGACCAATTTTTACAAAATTCCAATCCAATGCTCAGAGAGTGAGTTACGAAAATTTTGCCACGGTCACCTCTTTGAGATGAAATTCGGGAGCCTGAAAAAACCCTAACTTCCACAGATAATATCTTTGAAAAGATTGCAAAACAAGTTCTAAAATTTGTATAGGAAGTTCCAAAGGAATTCGGCTTCGCTTTGTAAAAAATTCAGCATCCGAACCTTTGTAGAAATTTTTTTACAGCGCAAATGCCACGATGACCTGTTTTAGGTGAAATTCGGAAGCCTAAAACAACCCTAACTTCCACAGATCATATCTCTAAAAATATTGTGAACGAATATCTGAAAATTTTACACGACGTTCCTCAAGATTTCGTTTTTCTCTGTAAAAATTTCAGCTTTTGGCCCTTAGTAGAAAAAAAATTATAGCGAAAAATGCCACGATGACCTATTTGGAGCAACGAAACCCTAGAATCCAAACCTCTGATACCAAATGTTATGAAAACAGCTCCAAAAATAGAAGAAAAGAGAGATAAATGCCTTAGAAATAAGCCACTTCAAGGGGGAAACCTCCAATACATTACATAAATGAACAATTATTGGGTGATACAAATGAAAAAACCTCCTTTATATATATAGGAGTCCATGGGGCCACAATGTAATTCTAGCCAACCTAACAATAATAATGTAAGGGCACAATAATAAAAATATGGGGGTTACAGGGGTATAACAATAACAATAAGGGGGTTACACTAACAACAATAAGGGACTATACTAATAATATAGGGACCTAACACATCAGTTGGATTGAGAGATCAGGATTGGTTAGACGAAGCATCTAACTACTTGATCTGGAAGGCAAAAATTTCCTTCCTTCTGGATGAGTATCACCTCAGAACCTACATTGATAATGTGGTGGTTGTCCCTGAAGATCTAGATTCGTTGAAGAAGTACATGATGGAGATGGCTAAGGTGAAGAAGATGATCCATGATGGAGTTCGGGATCATGTTGTATCTCACATAGCGACCCTTGGAACGACCAAAGAGATGTGGGACTCCCTTTCCACGTTGTACGAGGGATATTCCAAGTAGCGATATATCTGGAAGACAAATTGAAGAGCACACATATGCAAAAGGGAGAACACATAGACCAATTTATCCACAGGCTTAAAGATATGCGAGATTAGTTGGAAGCTATAGGGCCAATGCCTCAGGCTACAGAGATGGCGCATATAGCTCTAAATGTTGTCTTAGAAGAATGAAAAGTGTTTGTCCAAAGTATTTTGGGTAGAGAGACATTGCCAAAGTGGGATAAGATGTGGGAAAATATATAGCAATAAGAGCTAAGGAGAGACTCGGTGAAGAGAAACCTAGAAGGCAACAACATTAGTGGGAAGAAGGCAGAGGTGAAGGAAGAGGAGAATGCAACACTTGCATCACAGGAGAAACACGAGAAGCACAAAAGAAGAAGGACATTTCAAATATCAAATGCTTCAGATGCGGTGAACTTGGTCACTACGACACTGAGTGTCCACTTAGAAATAAGGATAAAGAGAAGAGGCAGGATCAACAAGATGCATCCGCAGAGATCGATAGGTTGTCCTCTAGATTGGAGGAAGATTTTTCCATGATCATTGACATACCTCTAGGGGTGAGGGGGATGATTTAGTTTTGTAGCCCCAGAGAGCTACAAGATGGGTAGGATCCTTGAGGAGTCCACCTCATGGATCAATTCCTTGCTATAGGAGCCTATAACAACAGTAACAGGATGGACCAATGACAGTTGGTGCAGTCAAGTCTGAGAGTGATAGATTGTTAGTTAACTGTATTACTAGTTTAGTCCCTTATTATGTTAGTGTAGCCCCCATTATTGTTATTGTTGTACCCCTGTAACCCCCAATTGTGATTATTGTGCCCTTACATTATTATTGTTAGGCAGGCTAGGATTATATTGTGACCCCATGGAATCCTATATATAGAAATGAGGATTTTTCATTTGTATCATCGAAGAATTGTTAATTTATGTAATGTATTGGAGGTTTCCCCCTCAAAGTGTCTTATTTATAAGGCGTTGATCTCTCTTTTATTTTATTTTTGGATCTAGTTTCATAACATTTGGTATCAGAGCTTTGGATTCTAGGGTTTCATTACTTCAAACAAGTCATCATGGAATTTTCACTATAACTTGTTTTCTATGAAGTTTCAGAAGCTAAAATTTTTACAGAGCGAAACCTAAATCCTGAGGAATGTCGTGTACAAATTTCAGATCTTTGTTCGCAATATTTTCGGAGATATGTTCTGTGGAAGTTAGGCTTTTTTCAGGCTCCCGAATTTCACCTAAATAGGTCATCGTGGAATTTTCACTATAACTTTGTTTATACGAAGGTTCAGAAACTGAAATTTTTACAGAGAGAAGCCAAAATTTGGAGGAACCTCCTCTAAAATTTTCAGATCTTGGTTCGTAATATTTTCGAAGATATGATCTGTGGAAGTTAGGGTTTGTTCAAGCTCCCGAATTTCATCTCAAAGAGGTGACCTTGGGAAAATCGTCATAACTATCTCTCTGAGCATCGGATTGGAATTTTGTAAAAATCGGCCGCAAGTACACAGATTGCAGTTTCTTGTATATCAATTTCAGAACCGAAGGAGGAAATAGTGAGACAAAGCACACCATACAATTTCGCTCTAATGAACCAGTCCATGATTAGGTCATTGTGGGAGATTGGAAATAAATTTTCCTTGAAGAATCCAAATCAGGTCAAACCTATGGCATTCAAAAGAAGATTCAGAGGGCTACTACAAGGCTAAATTTCAGATATTGAAGATCTGAAAGAACAGAGATAATTTTGTTTCAATATAGAGCTCCTCAAAAGCAAGAAAAGGGTGTGTATTTAAAAAAAAAAATTGCATAATGTTTGTTTGAAAAAACAGTTTGAAATGATTCCAAGGGCATATTTAAGAATTGTTATCAATATTGGGTTGTATAAAGCCTCCAAAAAATAATTCCATACCCATTAAGCCCTCATAAAGCTATACTATGACGCATGAAGAGGAAGAATTTCAGTATGAGATATCAAAATTACAGTACCAAGTGCAACAAATTTCTCTCTTACAAAGACAAATCAAAGATGATATAGATGGTTTAAAAGAAAAAATGAAGGGTAAATTGTACGGTTTGAAGGATCAAATGAAATATAATATGGATAATGAACTAGTGGAAGATCACATCGAGCATCAACAACAATTCCTCCAACTCTCAAATGATAACATAACTTTGGTGCAGAATCAAATGAAACAATAGGAATATCAACATCACATTGAAAGAAGTTCTGAAACAGTCACAGAAACAAGAAATTGACAAGTACGATCAATTTCAGAGTATCTCAGCAAGTGGAAGAACTTTCTTGTAGAATATTCCACAAGGGAGGATGAGAATTTATACTGAAGCATCAAGAAATAATCAAGCGTTGATGACAACAATCGTTTGAAGGAGAGGGGCATGTTAGGTCCCTATATTACTAGTTTAGTCCCTTATTATGTTAGTGTAGCCCCCCTTATTGTTATTTTTGTACCCCTGTAACCCCCATATTGTTATTATTGTGCCCTTACATTATTATTGTTAGGACGACAAGGATTATATTGTGATCCCATGGACTCCTATATATAGAAATGAGGTTTTTTCATTTGTATCATCGAAGAATTGTTCATTTATGTAATGTATTGGAGGTTGCCCCCTCGAAGTGTCTTATTTATAAGGCGTTGATCTCTCTTTTCTTCTATTTTTGGAGTTGTTTTCATAACACAGATGTAGTGGTTAGTAGCAGTCTGAGACTGATCAACGCATAGCAGATTTGGCACTAGTGTAGTTGGCATAGTGCAGAGGCTTCAGTGACAACACAGAGACTAGCACCAGTCAGGACTCGGGTGACAGATGCATCGAAATCAACATAATTAGTTTTTAGGTCCCTATATTACTAGTGTATTCCCTTATTATTGTTAGTGTAGCCCCCTTATTGTTATTGTTATACCCCTATAATCCCCACTATTGTTAATGTTATGCCCTTAAATTATTATTGTTAGGTCGGCTAGGATTATATTGTGACCCCATGGACTCCTATATATAGAAAGGAGGTTTTGTCATTTGAATCATCCAAGAATTGTTTATTTATGTAATGTAAATGAGGTTTCCCCCTCGAAGTGACTAATTTATAAGGAGTTGATCTCTCTTTTCTTCTATTTTTGGAGCTAGTTTCATAACATTTGGTATAAGAGCTTTGGATTCTAGGGTTTAGCTGCTTCAAACAGGTCATCGTGGCATTTTCGCTATAATTTTTTTTCTATGAAGGTTAAAAAGCTAAAAAAAACCCATTTGCAAAGAAATCCTGATGAACGTCGTGTAATAATTTCAGATCTTGGTTCGCAATATTTTTGAAGATATGATCTATGGAAGTTAGGGTTTTTGCAAGCTCCCGAATTTCATCTCAAAGAGGTGACCTTGGGAAAATCGTCATAACTCTCTCTCTCAACATCATATTGGAATTATGTAAAAAGTGTCTGAAATTAAACGGTCTTTAGCTTATTGTGTATCAATTTCAGAGCTAAAGGAGAAAAAAATGATACCTGGCACACCATAACAGTTCGCTCTACTGAACCAAGCCATAATTAGGACATTGCGAGAGATTAGGCATAACTTTGCCTTGAAGAATCCAAATCAGGTCAGACCTGTGGCATTGGAAAGAAGATTCATAGGGCTACTAAAGGACTGAAGATAAAATCTTGAGGATTCTAAATTCCATAGATACATCAGTTTCAATATCAAGCTCCTGATAAGCAAGAAAAATGTGTGTATTTTTTTTCCAAACTACATAAGTCTTGTTGAAAAATCACTTTGAAGTGATTCCAAGGGCGTATTGAAGCACATATATCAATATTGGGTTCTAAAATGGCCCCTAAAAAGAGTTCAACACCTATTAAGCCTTCAAAAGGCTCTACTATGACTCATGAAGAGGAAGAAGTGCAACATGATATATCAAAATTACAAGACCAAGTGCACCAAATTGCGCTCATGTAAAGAGAAAAAAAATGAAATGGAAGTTTTGAAGAAATGAGTGGAAGCTAAGATGGATAGTTTGAAGAAAGACATGGAAGCTAATACAGATGGTTTTAAGAAAGACGTGGAAGCTAAGATGGATGGTTTGAAGAATGGCATGGAATCTAAGATGGATGGCATGGAAGCTGAGATAGATGAAAAAATGAAAGATAACATGGAAGACATGAAGAATGATATAAAAGCAGACATGGAAGTTTTGACAAAGTTGATACAAGAATTTATTCCTAATGGTTAAAAGGTAGTACAGGAAACTCATGTTGAGAGAAAAATAAATGTTAATCGTGATTTCATAAAATCTATTGTTGGATTGAAGACCCACCATATTTTAAAGATCAATATGAGGGAGTTTGATGGAAAGGATCCCGTAACATAGATACTACAAATGGAGCAATATTTTGATCTCCATAATGTGCAAAACACACAAAAGGTACACAGAGAAACTTTACATTTAGAACAAAATACATTTGCATGGTATTGATGGCTTTGCCCTCGTAAAAAAATTGTCACTTGATCAATTTTTATGAAGGAAATGATAACACATTATGAGGATACAAAGAGCAACTCCTTCTTTAGCCAATTGATAAATCTCAAACAAAAGGGTTCAATGGCGGAGCACATTGAGGACTTCCAAAAATTGAATATAAGGGTAACTGATATTCCATAGGAGCACAAGATTGATGTCTTCATAGGGACTTTAAAGGATAACATCCAACATGAGGTTCACCTTTGGGAACATGATTCATTAGACAAGGCATTCAGGTTTGCAAGAGAAATTGAAAGTAAAATTATGGCGACAAGGAAACCTACCACTCACATCTATAAAGATGGAAGTGTTGCTACTCCTATACTTCCACAACCTACAAGGTTGACACCACAGAAATTGGAAGAAAAAAGAGCAAAAGGGCTTTGCTATAGTTGTGATAGAAAATACACTAAAGGTCATAAGTGTGCCGAGAAGAAATTATTTTACATATATTGTGAAGAGGAGGAAGAAAATGAACAAGAAACTTCAAAAGAAGAGGATATACACCAGGAACCAACCCTAAAGAAAAAAGAAATGAGCCTGACCATATCCTGTAATGCATTGGTAGGAATTACCACTCCTCAAACTCTCAAGATAGAAGGACATATCAAGAAAATTTTTTTAATAGTGTTGATTGATTCAGGTAGTACCCATAATTTTATTCATTGTAAGGTAGCCAAGGAATTGAATTGCTTCCTATACCCAACACCAGAGTGTCAAGTGATGGTTGTAAATGGAGGGACTATAAATTTCTCTGGAAAATGCCATAATATAAAGCTAACCATGGGGTAATATGTATTGAATAGTCCAATGCTTTCCATTCCAATGGGAGGTGTTGATGTTGTACTAGGAGTACAATGGTTACAATATTTGGGGACAATAGCTTTTATTTTTTAAGAACTTTTTTTGAAATTTTTTTTGGAAGGAAAGGAAGTTGAATTACAAGGTATCGCAAAAAAGTCGGGAAAGATAATAAGCTCTAATGTCATGACAAAGCTTTTGAAGAAAGAACAACGAGGAATAATTTCACAATTATGCTGACTAGAAGTTCCAACATCAAAATCATCTATTTCTCCAGATCTACAAAAAGTCTTGGATAATCATTCTAAAGTGTTTGAAACTCCCAAAGGAATCCCACCTATTTGTGATGATGATCATGCGATTCGTTTGATTCCGGGAAGTGTTCCTCCAAACATCAGGCCTTATAGATATCCTTAAGTCCAAAAGAGCGAATTGAACGTATGATTGCAGAAATGTCAGAGGCCGGTATAATTCAACCTAGTCAAAGTTATTTCTCTGCTCCAGTAGTATTGGTGCACAAGAAGGATGGATCATGGCGCATGTGTCTGGATTATAGGGAGAGAAATAAGCTCACTATTAAAGAAAAATTTCCCATTCTTGTGATTGATAATTATTAGATGAATTATATGGAGAAATTTATTTTACCAAGTTGGATATTTATTTAGGATATCATCAAATTAGAATGAATACTGAAGATATTCCGAAAAAAAACATTTCAAACTCATGAGGGTCATCATGAATTTTTGGTCATGCCTTTTGGCCTCACCAATGCACCTTCTATATTTCAAGGGTTGATGAATTCCATTTTTAAACCCTTCCATAGAAAATTTGTGTTAGTATTTTTTGATGATGTACTAATCTGCAGCAGGTCTTGGAAGGATCATGTTCAACATGTTGATAGAATGCTCAAACTATTGGAGGAGAAACAATTATATTCAAAAACCTCCAAATTTTTCTTTGGAGTACGAGAGGTGGAATATTTGGGTCATATTTTATCTCACAAGGGTGTTAAGGTAGACCCTAACAAAATTAAAGCCATTAAGAAATCGAAAGTCCTCACAACCATAAAGTAGTTGCGAGGATTTCTTGGGTTAACAGGGTATTATCTCAAGTTTGCTAAGAATTAAGGGAGAATAGCGACACCTCTAACAACATTATTGAAGAAATATGCATTTTCATGGACTCTTGAAGCAACTAAGGCCTTTGAACATCTTAAAGAGGCAATGTGCCTAGCACCGGTCTTAGCTAGGCTAGACTTCACAAAAACCTTTAATGTGGAATGTGATGCATCACGAAATGGAATTGGTGTTGTTTTAATGCAAGAAGGAAGACCCATTGATTTTGAAAGGCGTCCAATCAAAGGAAAGTATTTACAGAAAGCTATTTATGGGAAGGAAGTGTTGGAAATACTACATGCACAAAATAAATGACGACCTTACCTAATGGGAAGACACTTCAAGGTTAAAAGTGGTCATGACACTCTTAAATAATTTTTGGAACAAAGAATATCTTCAGAAGAGAAACATAAATGGGTCACAAAGATGTTGGGTTATGAATTTGAATTCATATACAAAAAAGGGAAGCTAAATGTTGTTGCAGGTGCACTCTCAAGAAATGATGAGGAGGTGGAAGCATTTCTTTGTGCCATTTATATTATCCAACTAGATTGGATAACTGAAGAAAGGGAGGAATGGGAGAATGAAGAAGAAGTGTGGACACTCATTTAAAAGTTGCAGCAAGATCCTAGTACATTTGATACATTTAGTTGGAAAAATGATTCCTTATGGTACAAATATCACTTATATCTTTGTAATAATTCCCAACTAAAACAAAATATACTATAGTACCCTTATTGTTATTGTTGTACCCCTGTAGTACCCACTAATGTTATTGTTATGCCCTTACATTATTATTTTTAGGTCGGCTAGGATTATATTATGACCCCATGGACTCCTATATATAGAAAGGAGGTATTTTCATTTGAATCATTCAAGAATTGTTAATTTATGTAATGTAAAAGAGGTTTCCCCCTCGAAGTGGATGATTTATAAGGCGTTGATCTCTCTTTTCTTCTATTTTTGGAGCTGGTTTCATAACATTGGTTCAGTATGATGGACATCTCTTAGTTGCAACAACAACATATGAGAGAGAAAGTTGCAGATGTTGCAGTGGCAACAACAACGGAGTTGCAACACAAATGCAGTAGTTGGCGGTAGTATGCATAGTCAACAACATCACATATGCAACACAGAATAAGAGCTTCACAGTACTTGGTGGGCAGTGAGGCCAGACATCGACAATGTAGCAGGAGGTGATACAAAGTCAGAGTGATGCTTCAGTGGGTTGCAGCGCTAGAGGACATTCCTTGCAAAGAGGGAGTGTTGATTTTTGTACCATCAGATGTGCTCTAGCCTTGATATTTTGCAGAGAGACACATGCGTTCTCCAAGACCTAGAAATCGTTTGGGAAAATTCCACCTGGATATGATTTAATTAAAATAATTAATTATTTTTAATGTATTCCTAAGTCTAAACTTAGGAAATGAGAATAAGTAAAGGATATTAATTAAATAGGGTGTGAATCTTCTATATAAAGATGTAGATCAACTCCTAGATAATTTGAGCCATTGATTAAGATCTAATCTTGGTCGTTGATATTTCAACGAGAGACTATAAGAAGGAGCTCGATGAGCACTTGGAGAACACACTTGAGTGTTGCATAGATAAATTTTGCTGGGTGATCAAATTCTCAAAGAGGAAACGCTGAGTTGCTAGAGAGATATCGAGCAAGATCATTGCAGTGAGGGGAAAATATAGTAGACTAGAGGAATTTTTCTAGATTCAGGAAGTGCAAAGCATAGAAGAATTTGATATCCACAGATAGATAGCGTATAGCTTCAGAGGGAGTCTGCTATTTTTCTGGGAGACAGTTGGGATCTAGTGCCAGAAGCCAGGGTGTGAGTCCGAAAGGCCAGAGGTTTGAGTTTCCAGTCAGGAGGAGATCAACTGGAGGTGTAACGAAATCCTAGGAGATGTGACGTAGTGAATACGTAGGAAAACACACTTACTATGCAGAGACAGTTCAGGGAAACTTGACTCCAATCCAGATTAGTACCAAATTTCTCGTCTCAGTATGAATTTTTCTCACTATCTTTTTCGTCAGTTTTCTCTGTATTGGATAGCCAGTTGGACATCAAATTATTTGTACTTAGATCACTATATAATATTAAAACCCTTAGTTGCTGCACCAGTTTTCCCAAGTTGAGTTTTTCCAGGGATGATTGTTAAAAAATAACGATGTACTTGTGTGTGTGTGTGTGTTTCTATCTTTCCTACGTCATATTTTTCGGATTATTTTATGTTGTGTAGGCTACAATGTATTTAGTTCGATATTTTCCATAAGAAACTGGAAGTAAATTGTTCATTTAATTAAATAGTTAGAAGAATTAAAATTAGTTGTTGCAATATGATTGGGGTAGCCAAATTTTCACACATCATAGGTGATATTCTCCACAACATCAGGGATGTAGACCGAAAATTTACAGTTCTTAGGAGGCATAGAAAGTGGGAGATGTTGGACAGAGCATTCCTTAGATTTATGCAACGTTGGATAACATGCAAGTAGATCACTAGGCGTCTATTATCGAGATGGATGGTAAGCTTTGTGATCAAGTTGTTTATATTTTGATTGACCCTAGATCTAATTATAGTTATGTTAATCCCAACCTAGTGGATAAGTGTGGTTGGAATAAGGAAGTTCATGCAAAGTCTTGGTTAGTGTAGTTGATTACAGGTACTAAGAAAAGAGTTCAATATTGGGTAAGAGCTTGTGCATTTGAATTGAGTGGTATGTATACATTGCCACATTTGAATGTACTTCTATTGGGATCATATAATATTCTTTTGTGTATGGACTAGTTATAAATTCACAAGACTAAGGTGGAATGTTATGACAAGGCTATAGAGTGTTTGGATGACAATGGGGATTAAAGAGTATTCCAAGGTAAGAATAAGGCAACATTAGTTAGAATGGTAACAACTATGTAGACCAAGCGCAATCACTGGCAAGGGTGTGTGTTATTTGTAGTGCATATTTCCAGCGGAAAAGGTAAGGAAATCGAGGATGCATATGTTTTGAGCGGGTACCCAATTCTACAACAGTTTCAGGATGTATTCACGGTAGAGATTTCAAAGTTTTCGCCTCATAGGGGAGTGGTATTTTATATTGAGTTAGTACCAAGGGTAGCACCAACATCAAAGGAAACGTAAAAGATGAGTACTCCAAAGTTAGTGGAATTGAAGTTGCTATTGAAGGAAATGATTCACAAAGGGTACATTAGGCCAAGTGTGTCACCGTGGGGTGCACCAACGTTGTTTGTGAAGAATAAGGATGGTAGTATTAGGCTATGCATTGATTACAAGCAATTAAACAAGATAACCATTAAGAACATGTATCTGTTGCCGAGGATTGACGACTTGTTTGATCAATTGAAGGGAATAACAGTGTTTTCGAAGATTGATTTGAGATCAAGATACCATCAAGTATACATAAAATAAGAGGATATTTGAAAGGAAACTTTTAGGACCAGGTATGGGTATTATGAGTTTTTTTTTGTTCCTTTTGGTTTGACTAATGCTCTAGCTACTTTTATGTGCTTGCTGAATAATGTGTTGCATCCTTATCGGGACAAGTTTTTATTGTATTCATTGATGATATATTGGTATATTATAACAATGAGGAAGAACATGTTGAATACTTAGTGAGAATATTAAGATTGTTGAGAGAGAATTAGTTGTATGCTAAGCTCAGTAAATGCAATTTATTTCAGACAAAGGTACATTACTTGGACATGTTGTTTCCAAGGAAGGCATAACAGTGGATTTGGAAAAGATACGAGATATCATGAAATGGTAAGCTCTTAGGAATGTGGATGAGGTAATATCATTCATGGGACTAACATGATATTACAAGAAGTTCATGAGAAAATTCTCACAGATTTATTATCATAGTACATCATTGCAAAGAAAAGGTAAGAAATTTGAATGGATATAGGAATGTGCAACCAAATTTGTATAGTGGAAGCAATTGTTGACAAATTCTCCAGTGTTAAAGATTTCAGATTTGGATAAAGAGTTTGTGGTGTGTAAAAATTCTTACAAAAGAGTACTTGGTGGATTCCTTATGTAGGAAGGACAAGTAGTATGCTATGAGTCACAGAAACTGAATGAGCATGAGCAAAATTATCCAATACATGATCTTGAGTTGGAAACGATCATTCATGCATTGAAGATGTGGAGGCACTATCTTCTGGGTAGGAGCTTCATATTGATGAGTGATCATAGTGGATTGAGGTATCTATTTTACCAACTGAATCTGAATTCCAAACAAGCTAGATTGTTGGCCATGATCAATGAGTTCGACTTTGAGATTAGGTACATTAAAGGTACGAAGAACAGGGTTGCGGATGCTATTTGCAGGCAGATACAAGTGAATCATATAACAACTATGAGTTCTTATGGGACAGGCTTTTAGGACCAGATCTTACAGGCAAGACAACATGATGACAAATATATAGAGCTGTTGAAGCCTAGAAAATATCTGCTTCAAACATCGGGGAAAACCACCCGGTCGGGACCTTAAGACAGCTCCTTTTCCATTTGGTATGGTGGCTCCGACTGGATTTAAAGGGCCAGTTTCCTTGTAACTAAATGGATTGGATTGGATGGGTGGAAATGGGACTAAATTAACTGAAGTAAAACTATCTAATTTAAGCTAAATACTGATAAAGAAATTCTAACACTAACCCGGGTAATTATATGTGAATACAACTTAAGATTGTTCCAATTCAATAATAACCATGAAAATGTATTATTATTTAAATTGAAATGTGCAGAAACAAATAAAGATAACTCTGTTTAAGAAATTAAACAGATTTGTATTATCATATTGCATTCATCATTGTATATCATCTATATATACTTATGAAAGGTAACGTTTCAATCATACTTAGAAATGATATATAAAAGGAAGCGTTGTGAAAACAAATATACATATAAATGATAGCAATTTCAAAACGAATATCATTAGACAAAAGAAATCAACAGTGAATAGATAGAAATACCTTGTTCATCTTGAGGACTTTCAAATGCAATCTGATGCTCTATCCAGTAACTATGATGCAAAATCAAATTCCAAGGTACAGAAATGCAACACTTCAAAGATAATTCCACATGAAAATCACCAGATGTGATCCTTTTTAAAAATATATAAGACAATGGAGTACAAAAATGCAATCTCCAAGTCCCAAAAATATTAAGATCCAGGACCCTTCTCTAAATGCATGAGAAGGGTTTAAATACTACTTAACTAAATCTAAAAATAGTTTATTACAAAAATTAAGGATTCGGTTCAATGACCGTCCTTTTCCTAGGCTAAAATATAGTGAAATTAAAACTAAATCTATCTATCTATGAACTTGATCTTTAAACTTGCAGGCATCTAGCATAGTTTTGAGAAGATGCGGTTGACCGACTTCAGAATTAAATTGTCTTGAAAATACAGAGTCGGTAAGCGTAGGAGCAATCTTCTCTGTAGCATTGATGATACAATTAAGCGCACTGTGCTGACTGTGTGGCTTCACCAAGTACATCCAGTATGAGTCCCAATTCAATCTTGTCAGCCCTTGGATGGATTTTTCTCTTTCTTCTGCCTTTTGCCTCCATTCTGTTTGCAGTTGATTTGCCTGTGGGAGATATCCTGGAATAGTTTCTGGGATCAAATTAGCTTTGTGTAAATTGTCATTTACACAATCAGTGAGAGTGTTTTCCGCTGTAGCCGCCTCCTCTGCTGCCTTTTCTGCCCTTCTGATTTGTGCATCCCAGTTATTGAACATTATTTCTTTATGGTTTTCATTAACGATGGGTGCACCAGCTTTTCTGCCTTCTTCTGTCTTTTGCCATGCCAGATAATCATTGATCTTTTCATTAATCAAATCATAATCATTTCGTAAATCTACGACATGATTTTTGATTTTATCGCTCTCTTGGCACAAATAATTCCATTGCAAGATTTTTTGGCAGAAAACTTCCTCTTGTTGCAGTAGTTGATTGTTCAAAGAGATAGTTTTTGAAATGAATTCTGGAAGCTTAGGATCATCTTTATGCTGATCTTGGATAATCTATATTTGTTTGTCTTTATCAGCCAAGATTTTTTGATGTCCTATTTGCATTTCTTGAAGTTGTTGTTGTAACTCTTCAAGTTTCAATTGTGCTTCCTTATTGGCCTGTACCTGTTGCAATTGCTGTTGCAGAGCTTTTACCTGTTCTTATTTTTCATTCAACAAAAGTTGTATCTCAAATGCTTTATCAATTGTTGCAGAAGCATAAGCTCCTGTTATTTGAGATAACTTAGTGAGATTATGAGTAGGTTCTGTGGCAGGATCTTTCCACAAAACATATACTTGTTCTGCTTCAGTAGCAATTGCACTTTCTAATTTTATCTTTTTCCTCTGTCTCTTCACTACTGCTTTGTATTTTGGGTTGTAGAATACATCCAGAGGAGGAATTTCCTCTACATTAAGTACAATTTCAGAGGAGGGTGTGATTGGTATGTGCTCTGTCACTGTGACTGTGCTGCTTGTTCCTGTGTTCAAAACTTTGGTTGTCTGGACAGGGGTCTGTACATTATGTCCTTCTACATTAATCAATTGGTTAAAGGTTTCCCATTCTTTGTCTAACTCAATGGTGACTGGCTGTTGCTGTACATTGGTTGGAGGAGGATTTGTCTGTTGAGAAGTCAAAATTTGCTGTTGAGTAAGTTATTTTGATTGTGCAGAATCTTTAATGGATTCTTCCATTTTATCTTCCTTTTCTTTAGACTTATTGGAATGTTCAGAATCTCTGTCAGATTTTGATTTAGATTTACCTGTACTTGAACTGCCGTTAAGACTAACACTAGGAGTTTTCTCCCTTGCGGGCTCTAAGCATAGATTATCCAAAGGAATAGGAATTAGTCTTCTTTCTCTGTAAAGCTTGAATTCCTGAAATTCCTCTGGAGATAGCTGCGCTTGAGCTGAATTCAAAACTTCTTTGAATGAATTTCTTGCTTGGAACATATCATCAAAAAGATCCTGTTCCCCAGAAAATTCCCTTACTCTGATTGCATTGGTAAAATTCTTAACAATATCATTTGGGTCGAATAACCTTCTCGAAAATTTGAACAGCTGTAGGCATGTAATATTGCCTATCTCTTGAAATGCATGACCAATATCAAACAGTGAAAATGTTCCACATTTTACGGGAAATTGTGGCCAAATGCCCTTTTTCTTCTCTTTTAAATCTTTTGTTATACCTCCTTGGCCACAGGTCTGATAAGCAATTTCCCGAGCTACAAGTCTATCTGGAACATATAGGGGTAACACATGGGGAGAAGCATAACTTCCAAAAACCCTAATATAAGTGAACAATTCTTCTCCAAACCATCTCGCGATGGGGAGAATATCAACCTCTGTTTATGAGGATAACCTTGGGGCATCCTTATTATACAATGTTTTGTACAATGGCAGCATTATTCCATGACAAATTTGGTAAAAATGGGGGACAAACTTAGACTCCCATAGTTCTTTATGGTACACATGAATAGGCAAAGGATCGTGGATAGTCCATTGCCAACCCATCACAGGGAATTTAGAGACATAGCAGATGGCGTCCATGACATAAGCAGATAAATAAAAAGGCGGATAATCCCGCTGAGAAACATTTCGTTTAGACCGGTAGTGAAAAATAGCAGTGGTCAAATTATCGGATAGGATTTTGGCCCAGTCTACAATTTTAGAATTAACAGCCGCATTCAACAAAGGAAGCCATTCGGGTAAGATCATATTTATGTCAGGCTTTCCAAAAAGCCTGCATAACATGGCAGCAGTAAAACAATAAGGAGAGGTAAGTGAACTCATGCTGTACATACCTTGTTTATTTTTCTTCAATGGTTCACTTCTTTTGGTCCACTCCTTTGTGCATTCTGCCAAATTTGCATGTTATCTGGAAAAATCTTCCATGAATTGTTTGTTGTAAGTCGCCTGAGGTTCTGGAAACTTATACATTAATCTCAGATCTTCTATGGTGAATGACCCGATTAGCTCTTCAGATGGAGTTCTGAATTGTCTGTCTGAAATATCGGTGCTATCCAGCACCCATCTCACCATGTTTGTATATGGGAGAATCCTTGGCCTTGCTGCTATTCTATGCAGAAATGAGCAAGCCAAGTCTCTAAGGGTTGCTTCAGACGTATTCTTTGAACCTGCTGTAGCTGCAACTTTTATCACCACAGGGTTTTCTTCTTCTAACAGATTATACATTCCTTCCCAAGTGGATATACCGGCATCCTTGTTATAGGCAGTGTCTGCATATAGCGAAGCCATTTCTTTTTTTTCAGAATTTGAGCTCTTCTCCTTCTTACCCATAGTGTTTAGTGGAAGCTTTGTATAGACGTTTTCTCCTTCGTGCCTGCGTTTTACGAGTAAATGAGAGTAATGGTATAAGAAAGGTGATGAGACTGTTTTAAATGTGAAAGCGGATGAAATATAATATTTTAATTATGAAACGACTTTCAATCCAAACACAATCTCATTTACCATTAATAATCAATCCAATCATTGAATTTAATCATTAAAGCGCATAACATATTTGACATATGGGAAGATTGCCTTGGGATAGCGTGCCTACCTGAATCTGCGACATTGCGATCTGCGATTTTCTACACAATATCGCAATATCGCAATGTCGCAATATCGCAAAATGAAGTCATCGCAGTTATGAAAATAGCGCAAAAGCGGAAATTGCGCAATAGCGCAAAAGCGCATATCGCAAAATCGCAAAAGCGCATATCGCAAAATCGCAAAAGCGCATAATTGAAAAGAGCGCAAAAGATATTCATTAATCATTTCTGTTTTCTGTGCTATGCGATCTGCGACCAATGCGTTTTATAAAAGATATATATCATTTTGTTATGGATGCACTATCTTGTTTAAAGAGCAATTTTATTATAATCTATCATAAACTTAAGTGTTTCTTAATATTCCTTCTAAGGGATTTCTATAGGTTTATGATAGAAAGTTTTATTTGAAAAGACAAACAAATCCTAATTGATTTTTTGGATTTTTAACTAAGGGTCCTCATTTATTTAGTATTATTACTAATATTAAATAAAAGGGGGGTTGTTGCTGGTCACAACAATTGGCGATTCACTGAAAGAAACAGTTATCTCTGAAAAAATAAAATGAACATTTTATCTTTAGTAAGTAAAGGTTTTTAAAGATAATGAAAACTATCTTAGGATAATTCAAATAAAATGTAACTATGAAAAAGAAATAAAAATCATTTCATAATTTCTTTCTAATTCCTTAAGAAATAAAAACATTTTAGGTTATCTCAAGCTTTGATTGGTGTTAATAATGAAGTAAGTGGATCTCTCCAAGTTTTGGTTTTATAATATACTCTATTGCCATAGGTATTGCCTCTGCTGCCAGCAAACGTTCATAGTCTCGACAGGGTTACCTTTAAACCATTAACCATTCATTGTTCCATCCAACTAAAATTATGACTTTTTAAAAGATAAATTCATAAGACCTATTATCTCATGTTTTTGTCTTTTATTTATTTTTATTTTAAGAGCCATTGTTCTGGTTTGGTAGCCAGTTAATAACAATGCCATTCACTAGTTATAATTAAACTGAACAAGCTGGCTCGTAATGAAACCCCTTGTCTTACATTTATAAGCCATTACCCTGTTTTGGTATGCAGTATTGGTAATGTCAGTTTTATTACTCCTTATGAACATGGTAAGTCGGCTCATAATGAGACCTCTTATCTCTTTAAATTTCCAAATTTCTTAGAATTACATTCTAAAAAATTACAACTTAAATGGATGGGGTGAAATAGTTTTATCCTTAAGAATCAATGGATGACAATTTTCAGAGTTTTTTAAGTTCCAAAACTTTGAAAAAATCTTTACTTTGAAGATAACCTTTCTCTGCTTAATAAACTTATGATGATTTGCATTCTTCTCAAATTTTCAAAAGATCATGTAAATGATTGAAATAATCTTTCAAAGTTTAACATCTTATTTTAAACTATTAAAAAAAACTGTGATCATTACTTTTAAAAATTCTTATTTACACAAAATAAATATTTATAATATTTTTCCGAAGAAATTTTCTTAAATAGTAAACAGTCAATCAGAGACTCATAAACAACCTTTATTTGTAAAAACAAAAACAATCAAAAACTTTGCAGAAAGAAATATGTACAGTTTAAGAAGGGGTTACCTCCTTATGAAAATAATTTCTTCAAGATAAGCCCATTTACAGGAAGATATTCTCTCTTACCTGTTAGATCTTGGAGTATGAATGTATTTGAGCTTATCTTCTCAACGATCTGAAATGGTCCAAGCCACATTTTCTGAAATTTGGTATGTTTACCTTTTTCTTCGTGTGCTTTATCCCATTTCAAAACGAGATCACCAATCGATAAAATTTTTGAGCCAGTAGAACTTGCATCAAAAGAAGATTTTACAAGCTGTTGATGTTTTTCATGAGTAATTTTTTCTTTATCCCTATCTTCTTCTAATTTAAGGATTTGATCATATCTCAATTGAATGGATGAAGAAGGATTTTATTCAATAAACTGCACTAAGGCTAATGATGGAAGAGTTAAATTTGATGGTATCACAGCTTCTTTTCCATAAACCAGATTGAAAGGTGAAGTCCCTATTGAAGCTTTTTTAGTGATACGATCAGCCCATAACGCAAAGATTAAAGATTTGTGCCAATTCTTTTGATTTTGATCAACGATCCTTTTAATGATTTTGATAAGGTTTTTATTAGTGGATTCAGCCAAACCATTACCTTGTGGATAATAATTTGCTGAATATTTTAATTTAAAACCTCTTTTGACTACAAATTCTATTAAACTATTTCCAGAAAAGTAAGATGCGTTATCAAAGACTAGAGCGTTAGGTACACCAAACCTGGTTATGATGAATTGATCTATGAAATCAATAATTGCATCAGAATTGGCTACCTTCAACGGGATTGCTTCTACCCATTTTGTAAAGTAATCAGTTGCAGTAAGGATGTACTTGTGTTGTTTGGAAGAATGAGGTATTATCTCACCAATAATGTCAAGCCCCCATTGTTCGAATGGTTGCTCAATAGTCACTGGTTGCAAAGGAAAAGCTGGTTTCCTTTGTCTTCCACTTGCAATTTGACAAATTCTGCATTTCCTTACATAATCATGTGTATCTTTAAAAAGGGTAGGCCCGTAATAACCAGCATGAATTATTTTGTGAGATGTGGTATCACCTCCAAAATGACCTCCTGCTGGTCCATCATGCAATTCCTGCAAAACCTTTTCAGCTTCAGTCTTTTCAAGACATCTTAATAAAATTGAATCATAATTTTTCCTAAATAACACATTATCAATGATCTCATATTTAATAGCCTTTAACCTTAAAGCGCGTTTACTCTTATAGCTGAGATTAGAAGGAGCATACCCATTTTTCAAGCAATAGATAAGATCAGCATACTGAGATCCGGAATTTGTAACATTTATCTGACTTACTTGAATATCTTGATTTGAATCTTGATTTTCTGGTATGTTATGAGCTCCTGCCAATAATCTGCAAAAACCTTGTCCTCTAACAATCTTAGATGGTTTAATATCAATATCATATTCTTGCAAGGTTGTTACCCAGTTAGCTCTCTTTTCTCCTACTTCTTTTTGAATTAATAATTGCCTCACTGCAAAGAATGGGACAATGATTTTTGTATGTGTTTTCAAGAGAAAAGGTCTGAAATGTTTGATTGATTTAAACATAGCAAAGGCTTGTTTTTCAACATCGGAATAATTAAGCTCAGCTCCTTGCAGATTTGAGCTAAAGAAAGAAATTGGTGCTTTGATTTCTTGATCATTGAGTTGTGTTAAAACGATTGCATAAGATGTTTCAGGGGCCAGAGTATACAAAGTAAAATCTTTAGAAAAATATAGGGTATTCAATGTTGGTGCATTAATGATCGCTCGTTTGATTGAATCAAAAGCTTCTTTTTCTTTATGCGCCCATTTGAATATTGAATTCTTCTTGATCATATTTTGCATAGGTAAAACAATTAAAGAAAAATCGGGAATAAATCTTTTAACAAAATTAATCTGTCCAAGAAATGATTGCATGGATTTTTTGTTATGTGGTAAAGAAATATCAGAAATTTCTTTCACTCTATCTGGATCAATATATATACCATATTTTGACACAACAAATCCTAAGAGTTTTCCTTCATCTAAAGCAAAGAAATATTTCTTTGGATTTAAGGAGATACCAAACCTTCTATATATTTCAAATATTTGTTTTAAATCATGTAGATGATTGGCTCTCTTTTTTGAAAATACTGTTATGTCATCAAGATAAACAACAACTGATTTATTGATCAGACCTTTGAATGCTATATCCATGGCTCTTTGAAAAGTTGCTCCTGCATTTATTAGACCAAAAGACATTTTCTGATAAGCATAAGTTCCCCATTTTGTTCTGAAAGTTGTTTTCAATCTGTCATCTGGATGAACTAAAACTTGATTATAGCCCAAAAATCCATCGAGAAAGGACATAAGTTCAGAACCAACTACCTTTTGAAGTATCTGTTCCATGGTTGGCAATGGGAAATTGTCTTTTAAACATGCCTTGTTTAAATTTCTGAAATCAATACAGATTCTTATATCACCATTCTTCTTCCTTACATGTACCATATTGGAAACCCAATTGGAGTGCCTGACTGGAAAAATGATTTTGGCTTTTAAAAGTTTATTAAGTTCTGATTTGATTTGACTTTCGAGATTTGGATGGATCTTTCTCAACTTCTGTTGAATAGGTTTAATATCAGGAAGCATTGGAATCGTGTGTTGAATAACCGAAGTATTATACGTTTTTAGATCACCATAATTCCAAGCAAAAACGTTTTTATACTTGTTCAACAGTTTAATGAATGCATTCCTTTCCTCTGGTGTTAAATTGAGTCCTAAATTAACGTTTTGAGGTTTGGAATCAGAACCAAGATTTACTAATTCAAACTTCAAAGTTCCACTTTGAAGTTTCGTATTAGTGACTTTCTTGAATCTGTCTTTAATGTCATATAAATCCTCTAATTTAACAACATATTTTGGAATGGGGTTTTCATTACCTTTTGAAGCAATTTGTAAATCATGATCATCTTCGTCAATAATTTGCTCATCATATGATTTCTCTGAAGTCATGAAATTTAGAATATCTTGATCATGATAGAATACTCTCCAATTTGTAACATTATCTGGGACAGATGGACGCAAATATTGTTGTTGAATGCCACAGGTTCATTAGGTTGTTCAAATTCAGTGACAGTGTGCGTCATATGTTTTTCTCGTTCAATTTTGATTTGATTTGGTTTCTCTTTGTAGGGAAGCCACATGTGTGAATAATCAGTTGAGATATAACCGTTAATTTTCGCAGACCAGTCCCTGCTCAAGATTAATCCATAGAATTCAGGAATATCAGCAATCAAAATATCAATTCTTTGGACAATCCTAGGATCGGAAGCTAATCTGATAGTGACTGAATTGATTTCTCCTACAACTTGAACTTTAGAGAGATCTAATTGGACAATATGAACTGTTGATTTCTGTGGTTCAATATTCAATTTGGCACAGACAGAAGTAGGCATTATATTGGAGGAAGCTCCAGAATCAATCAAACAATTGTGTAGATTTTTATTGTACATTTCATAAGTCAAGAAAAGGAGGAGTTTGAGAATTTGACTTTTCCCCAATGAGCACAGTATCAGTAGCATCTACCTTATTTGGTGGCTTACCAGTTCCTCTCGCTGCTTTTGCAACTACACCGCTTGGTAAAGGAGCAATTGGTGTAGCATTTAATTCTTTCAATAGCAACTTTTGCTGGTGTTTTAGTTTGCTGAGTTCATGTAAGGAAATGTTGGCTTTGATCTTTTTCATGTCTTCGACAATGTTGTATTCCATAGGATCTGACACTACTAAAGTTTTCGTTGTTGATGTGAGAGGATTAGAAGAAGATGGCTGATTTTGAGTAGGTGATGGAGAATTTTTCTTCACAGTGGGTTTGTCTTTGGTACTTGGAGTTGTAATTTTCTTTTTAGGAACTGTTTGCACTGGTTCTGCTGTAGATTTACTCCTAGTACTTACAGGCATAGCTTCTTCACTATCATAATTAGGGAGAATAAAATCCCACATTCCATTCAATTCAGCTATTTCTTCATTTTCATTTTCTTCATCTGATACTATAGATGTATCTTCTTCTTCTTCCTCTTCTTCTGATTCTGCATTAGAGATTGCATTAGGAGGTTTAGATTCAACTTGGTTTCTTCTAAAATTTCGGAATGGTTTCTTGGTAGAAGTTTCAGCCACTTGTTTTTTAATTTCAACCATTTCATTTGACATGGTTTTAAGAACTTTCTGTGAACCTTCCATGTCGTATGGATCTTTGGCCTTTTTCTTTGAATCATCTTTGAAGCTGACTTTCTTTAATTTCCTTTCCTCGATAGCATTTTTATTTTCCAGAGAAGTAATTCGTTTTTCCACTGCAATAGCTTCTTTCATATTCTCAGCTAATGTAGGCTTTGCAGCTCTGTCCACGAAAATTGCTATGTTTGAGGGTAAGGCAGTTATGTACCATTCAATTCTGACTTGTTCACTGGGCTGTGAATCTGTGTGAATTTTTTTCAAGAGTTTATTGAATGTAGAATTGAATTCTTTAATGGGTTCCTTGGGTTCTATCTTCAAATTTGAGAGGTCATTGAGTAAAGTTGCTATTGATCGGTCATCTCCAAATTTGGTTAAAAAATGATCTGCAAAAATGTCCCAACTTGTTATGGATCCCGATGGTAATGAAAAGTACCATGATCCTGCTACTCCCTGGAGAGTATAAGGGAATAATCTAACTACAACATCTTCATGTATGACTCCATTCAAATTAATAGCCAGCATAAATTTATTGATATGTTCTTCAGCTTGAATGTTAAGATCTGGGCTAAACTTTGGAAGCCATTTTCCAGGATTTTCTGGTAAATCATGTAAAGGTGCAGCCATGTTGACTGCCCCTGGAGTAGACCATGGTCTCTATGCCATTATTGGAACAACTATCGGAGGGATAGTAGAAACTGGTGGTGTTTGAATAGAAATTGTTGGAATAGATGATGTTGAGATTAATGATGATTGAGGAGATGATGTGGAAACTACTGTACTTTGTTGAGAAGGGATTTCGGAAACAGGTATTTGAATATTAGATGTTGAACTTATATCACTTAATGATTCCGATTGAGTTTTTCTTGTCTTGACTCTACTAGGTAAAGGGAATTCTTTCGGAGAAATACCAAGTTTTTCACTTTGAAGCCTAGTAAGAGGTTTGGAAGAAACAAATTTTGAAGTTACACTACCTTCAGATATTTCAGACTCTTCAAGAGATAATGAGAATCCTTTCAATTTATGAATTAGATCTTGAACTTCAGCAGACTCAGGATGTTGATCGTCTGAATGTTTTGAAATTTTGGTAGTGGGTGTCTGAATATTTTCTGCAATTTCTTCTCTAGGATTTTGAATTTCAGAAGAAATTGAAGAAGTTAATGAGGGTGTTTTGCTCTCAGAATGGCTTGTGGATAAAGATTTACTTGCCATTCATGGCTCAGGCCCTCCTTCTAGCGCCAAAAATGTTGAAGCCTAGAAAATCTCTGTTTCAAACATCGGGGAAAACCACCCGGTTGGGACCTTAAGACAACTCCTTTTCCGTTTGGTATGGTGGCTCCGACTGGATTTAAAGGACCAGTTTCCTTGTAACTAAATGGATTGGATTGGATGGGTGGAAATGTGACTAAATTAACTGAAGTAAAACTATCTAATTTAAGCTAAATACCGATAAAGAAATTCTAACACTAACCCGGGTAATTATATGTGAATACAACTTAAGATTGTTCCAATTCAATAATAACCATGAAAATGTATTATTATTTAAATTGAAATGTGTAGAAACAAATAAAGATAACTCTTTTTAAGAAATTAAACAGAGTTGTATTAGCATATTGCATTCATCATTGTATATCATCTATATATACTTATGAAAGGTAACGTTTCAATCATACTCAGAAATGATATATAAAAGGAAGCGTTGTGAAAACAAATATACATATAAATGATAGCAATTTCAAAACGAATATCATTAGACAAAAGAAATCAACAGTGAACAGATAGAAATACCTTGTTCATCTTGAGGACTTTCAAATGAAATCTGATACTCTATCCAGTAACTATGATGCAAAATCAAATTCCAAGGTACAAAAATGCAACACTTCAAAGATAATTCCGCATGAAAATCACCCGATGTGATCCTTTTTAAAAATATATAAGACAATGGAGTACATAAATGCAATCTCCAAGTCCCAAAAATATTAAGATCCAGGACCCTTCTCTAGATGCATGAGAAGGGTTTAGATACTACTTAACTAAATCTAAAAATAGTTTATTACAAAAATTAAGGATTCGGTTCAATGACTGTCCTTTTCCTAGGCTAAAATATAGTGAAATTAAAACTAAATCTATCTATCTATGAACTTGATCTTTAAACTTGCAGGCATCTAGCATAGTTTTGAGAAGATGCGGTTGACCGACTTCAGAATTCAACTGTCCTGAAAAGACAGAGTCGGCAAGCGTAGGAGCAATCTTCTCTGTAGCATTGATGATACAATTAAGCGCATTGTGCTGACTGTGTGGCTTCACCAAGTACATCCAGTATGAGTCCCAATTCAATCTTGTCAGCCCTTGGATGGATTTTTCTCTTTCTTCTGCCTTTTGCCTCCATTCTGTTTGCAATTGATTTGCCTGTGGGAGATATCCTGGAACAGTTTCTGGGATCAAATTAGCTTTGTGTAAATTTTCATTTACACAATCAGTGAACAATTCTTCTCCAAACCATCTCGCGACGGGGAGAATATCAACCTCTATTTCTGAGGATAACCTTGGGGCATCCTTATTATACAATGTTTTGTACAATGGCAGCATTATTCCATGACAAATTTGGTAAAAATGGGGGACAAACTTAGACTCCCATAGTTATTTATGGTACACATGAATAGGCAAAGGATCGTGGATAGTCCATTGCCAACCCATCACAGGGAATTTAGAGACATAACAGATAGCGTCCATGACATAAGCAGATAAATAAAAAGGCGAATAAACCCGCTGAGAAACATTTCGTTTGGACCGGTAGTGAAAAATAGCAGTGGTCAAATTATCAGATAGGATTTTGGCCCAGTCTACAATTGTAGAATTAACGGCCGCATTCAACAAAGGGAGCCATTCAGGCAAGATCATATTTATGTCAGGCTTTCCAAAAAGCCTGCATAACATGGCAGTAGTGAAACAATAAGGAGAGGTAAGTGAACCCGTGCTGTACATACCTTGTTTGTTTTTCTTCAATGGTTCACTTCTTTTGGTCCACTCCTTTGTGCATTCTGCCAAATTTGCATGTTCTCTGGAAAAATCTTCCATGAATTGTTTGTTGTAAGTCACCTGAGGTTCTGGCAACTTATACATTAATCTCAGATCTTCTATGGTGAATGACCCGATTAGCTCTTCAGATGGAGTTCTGAATTGTCTGTCTAAAATATCGGTGCTATCCAGCACCCATCTCACCATGTCTGTATATGGGAGAATCCTTGGCCTTGCTACTATTCTATGCAGAAATGAGCAAGCCAAGTCTCTAAGGGTTGCTTCTGAAGTATTCTTGGAACCTGCTGTAGCTACAACTTTTATCACCACAGGGTTTTCATCTTCTAACAGATTATACATTCCTTCCCAAGTGGATATACCGGCATCCTTATTACAGGCGGTGTCTGCATATAGCGAAGCCATTTCTTTGTTTTCAGAATTTGAGCTCTTCTCCTTCTTACCCATAGTGTTTAGTGGAAGCTTTGTATAGACGTTTGCTCCTTCGTCCTGCGTTTTACGAGTAAATGAGAGTAATGGTATAAGAAAGGTGATGAGACTGTTTTAAATGTGAAAGCGGATGAAATATAATATTTTAATTATGAAACAACTTTCAATCCAAACACAATCTCATTTACCATTAATAATCAATCCAATCATTTAATTTAATCATTAAAGCGCATAGCAGATTTGACATATGGGAAGATTGCCTTGGGATAGCGTGCCTACATGAATCTGCGACATTGCGATTTGCGATTTGCTACGCAATATCGCAATATCGCAAAATGAAGTCATCGCAGTTATGAAAATAGCGCAAAAGCGGAAATTGCGCAATAGCGCAAAAGTGCATATCGCAAAATCGCAAAAGCGCATATCGCAAAATCGCAAAAGCGCATAATTGAAAAGAGCGCAAAAGATATTCATTAATCATTTCTGTTTTCTACGCTATGCGATCTGCGACCAATGCGTTTTATAAAAGATATATATCATTTTGTTATGGATGCGCTATCTTGTTTAAAGAGCAATTTTATTATAATCTATCATAAACTTAAGTGTTTATTAATATTCCTTCTAAGGGATTTCTATAGGTTTATGATAGAAAGTTTTATTTGAAAAGGCAAACAAATCCTAATTGATTTTTTGGATTTTTAACTAAGGGTCCTCATTTATTTAGTATTATTACTAATGTTAAATAAAAGGGGGGTTGTTGCTGGTCACAACAAGAGCTTATGCACATGTTACAACAGGGTACAGGTGATCAGGATGTGGACTATTGTCTCACAACATATGGCTTGTTCAGGTTTAGGGACAAGATATATGTGCTAGATAAAAGTGAGATAAAAAAGCTTATCTTGAGGTAATTTCATGATAATTCATATTTATGTCACCCAGGATATCATAAGACATTGACAGTAGTAAATAAGTTTTATTATTGGCAAAATATGAAGAGGGAAGTGGAAAATTTTGTGGCTAGATGCTTGGATTGTCAACATGTAAAATCAGAATGCAAGCATCCAGGTGGACTACTACAACCTATTTTAATTCCATAGTGGAAGTGGGAGGCCATTTATATGGATTTTATCATAGGTTTTCCAAGGAATTCTAGACAACACGATTCTACCATGGTTGTGGTGGACATGTTCACAAAGGTAGCACACTTCATTCCAGTGAAGTCTACGTATTTATCTAGTGATGTGGCACAGGTATTCATCAGATATGTGGTGGGTTTTCATGGTGTACCAAAGAATATTGTGGCAGAAATGGATGCCAAGTTCACTTCTATGTTCTAGAAAGAGTTATTTGTAGGTTTGGGTACAAAGTTGGCCTTCAACACAACTTATCATCCATAGACATATGGACATACAAAGAGGGTCAACAAGGTATTAGAGGACATGTTGAGGATGTATGTGATGTATCAAAAGATGATATGGGATGATTTCCTTCCATTATTTGAGTTTTCTTACAATAATGGGTTTTAGGAGTCACCGAGGATGAGTCTGTTCAAGGCATTGTATGGCCAGAGATGTAACACTCCCATCAGTTGGAGTGATCCAGTTAATAGGGTATTGATTGGACCAGACATGTTGGAAAATATGGAACAACAATTTTAGGTAATCAAGAAGAATCTAAAGGAAACACAGGACAAACAAAAAATTTATGCATATTAGAATAGGCTTTTTAAGGAGTTTCAGGTTGGGGAACATGTGTACTTGCGCATTAAGCCCAAGAAGAGCTCCTTGAGGATTGGATCATGTGCCAAGCTAGCACCTTGGTATTTTGGACCCTTTTATATCATTGAAAGGATTAGACCAGTATCCTATCGACTTGCACTGCCTTTGACAGTGAAATTCCGTGATTTTTTCTATGTGTCATTATTTAAGAAGTATGTTAAAGATGTTGATCATGTGATTGACTAGTATGTATTGCAGGTGGAGGCAAAAGGAGAATTCCAACCATAACCACATTACATTTTGCAGAGAAAGACACTCTTGCTCCAGAACCGAGCAATCGAGTAGGTTAAAGTAAAATGGAATTACTTTAGGCCCAATGAAGCTACATGGGAGATGATCGATCAAATGCGAGCTATATATCCTTCTCTATTTGTTAGTTGAGCGAATGTTTTTGGTATATGTTTCGGGTGATAATTTGGTTTATGTACATATGTATATGGATGTAAATACCGTCGAGCTATGTTATAAAGATCCAATAACCAGTATGGGTGTCATGTCATTATGGTTGTCATGTTGTTATGTTGTCATGTTGGTTTGCTTCTCAACGGGTTGATATTTGTAAATATTGCAACAAACTAAATTATAAAGTTCCATGGGTAGTATGTTTTGCTTCAACAATATTTTTGGCTATAGGTATCATTCAATTCCGAGGATGGTGTTCACCCAAGGGGGAGCGTTATATAACAACCCTGGTTAAAAATCCATGTAATAAATTTAATAAAAGTAAAATAAGACCATGGTCATGGGGCACGTATTCCAAGCTAAATGTTGGGAAAAAAATAGTGACGAGGATCACTTGTGATTAATAAATGGCTATAAAAAATGGAAAAGGCAATGGAAAAGGATTTAGAAAGGCAAAGTGGTGTTTATTGGCATTTTATTTATGAAAATAATCGAAAATAGGAGAAAGGGAAGGTGAAAGGTCATAGGTTGCATGTGAGGTGGAAAATGAAGGAAAATAATGTAAAATTGAAGAAAATAGAGGCCTCATTAATAAAAAGGCTTATGAGGATCAATTCATGGCTTTTGATCAATTCAGTTTTCGAACTCTCTTCTATTCTCTCTCTCTCATACTCTTGGACACTTAGAGTTTTCTTGGATCACTCTTGGCGGAGTGTGGCATACTTGGGATTTGGAGCAACAAGGAAAAGGAAGAGAAAGAAAGTGCAAGAGGACATCGAGATTAACAACTAAAATGAGTTTTTCTTGCATGTACTGAGTGACATGTATGATTATGTTGCTAGTTTTGGCATGCATAGCATATGCATGTGATTTCTTGGTTATGATATATCATTGGCATGGATGATTTCCTGGATTAACAGTGGTTTTGCCTAGCCTTTCCATTTCCTAGATAGCCATGGTGTTGTGGGTGTTACTTTTTTTCTTTTTTTTTAGTTGTTTCTCATGTTCCTTATGGCTATGGGTTGATCCATTATTACCTAGAATCCTTGGTTGGAAAAATGCTCTGAAAGCCCTGAAAAAACTAAGTTTTGTTACTAGTCTTAGAATCCTTGGTTGGACAAATGCTCTGAAAGCCTTGTAAAAACTTAGGTTGAGTTACTAGTCTTAGAATCCTTGGTTGGACAAATGCTCTGAAAGCCCTGAAAAAACTTAGGTTTAGTTACTAGCCTTAGAATCCTTGGTTGGACAAATGCTCTGAAAGCCTTGTAAAAACTTAGGTTGAGTTACTAGTATTGGAATCCTTGGTTGGAAAAATGCTCTAGAAGCCATTGGTGGGTTGATTTACTATTCCTGAAGCCCTAATTAGACAAACACCATGGAATCATGACAACATTTTTGGGTTGAGTTACTAGTCCTGGAAACCCTAGTTGGAACAAACGCTCTGGAGCCCTCAACAACTTAGGTAAACTCCCAATCTGGTGATGGTTAGTGATGTCTGACCATGAGTTGGAATCACTGGTTTAGGGTTGGGTTGGTTTAGCCTATGGAAGCCCTGGTTTGGTTTTGTTTGGTTATTCTATGAGACCCCACATTTATTCTTCGAAAATGGCACGAGACTGGCTCAAAGAATGATTTGGTTCAACCTAGTCTATGGTTGGGTGGTACGTGGAAGTACCAAACCTAGTTGAATTTTACACATGCTAATAAGAGTTCTTTCCCTCTTGTGTTTGATGGGTAAATATACTTGCTCATGTGTGGTTTTTATGGTTGTTATATCCTTTTTATTTTTTTTTGTTATATGCTAGTTATGAGTATATTTTATGGCAGACTTGGTGTATGGTTCTCATCATGTTTTGATTAGAAAATGAATGAAAAATAAATATATATGACCTAATAGATGATAATGCAGCTATTGTGACGAGGCATCAATGCTTCTTATTGATTCTCAAATAAATATGAGACCCCTATTCTCATATATGTTGTTATGACCTATATATTTCATATTTATGACATGTTTTACGAAATTCCTGTCATGGCTAGTAGGGGTCATATCAAGTATTTGTATCAAATTTTATACTAGTATATTTGTTTCCATGCTATTTATCATTCCTGAATTTTTCATGAAGTTATGGGCAGTGGCTTGCGTCTTGGCCCTGAAAAAGTGGCACAGAATCTAGGGTTGCTAGCACAAAACTAGATGGAAAAGTCCACAGTCATTGGCATGCCTTATGGTGGGAGTGACTACAAGGCCTCAGGCACTTGCAGGGCTTGTCATGGGACTGGTTGAGGGTCAAGATCAGTCAAATCATGATTTTTCTCAAGGGTTGATCACCTCGAAGGGTTGGTTGGCTCCTGAAGGTTCTGTAGGATGTGTGGAAGGTCAAATTGGTTGTGTTCCACCGGTTCCACTTCCTTAAGATGACCTAGGAGGTTGAATCACGCCATAGTAGCCTCTCGTCACATGTTTACCCAAGAAGACCAGTTAACTTGGGTAAATGTGGGATGAGGGTAGTTACAATCAAGGGTCAAGGTGTGATTATAAATATAAGAAGGAGAAGTAATCAAGGGGTTATTCTTCTTAGTTTTGAAGCTTCTAGTTTTTATCTTTTCTATTAATCTATCATAAATCTTTCTCTCTCACTCAGAAATTCGAATTGACATGATAATTAGTGACAACTTGTGTAATAAGAAATGAATGTGTTATAGTGCTTTATATTTACACTAGATGGCTCCAAGGAATGAGAATGGTCCTATTTGTGTGTGGAACATAAAGCACTGAAGAGAGTGCGCGCGGGGGAGGGGTAAGGTTTTGCAAAGATAAAAGAAGGATTCCCTTGCATTGTGCATACCTACATGATATTTTTGTGAATGTGATCATGGTCAACGATGGAAAGGTTGATCACTGAGTTTTCATGTGTGTGTGAAGGAGAATGCCATTCACTTATGGTGTTAAAAACCTAGTCTGAATATGAGCGTGTGAAATACTTCCAAGTTAAGCTATCCTCAAGGAATCGAGATTTAGAATAGGCGTGGCCAACTATGAGAAAAATTTGTAGCATAGTTGATCCTATGGTGGGGTGGAATGTGGCTCACCCTAATTTAATTTACAATATTTTACTAGGTGAAATAGATAAATATTTATTTATGTGTTAAAGATATTTTTGGCATAGACGGTTTAGTGAGAAGCATGATTATTTAATTTCTCTTTCAAAAAGTTTATATGTACATGCATTCACCTTCGAAAAAATTATCATGGTTGTAGTTGTTATGCTATTTTGGCTATAGCTTCTTATATGTATTATATTTTGTGATAGCACTGGTTGAGGAAGATAGGCATCCTAAATTCTTATTTAAACAAGTCATGTTGGAATTCCTACTATAAATTTTGTTTTGGGAGGTTACAGAAGCTGAAATTTAGACCATAGTGAGGGGAAATCCCACTAATCATCTGGTCCAATTTTCATATCTTGGGTCGCTAAATTTTAAGACATATTATCAGAGGAAGTTAGGATATCTAAATGCATCTTTAAACAGGTTATGTTGGAATTTATGATATAAAATTTCTTCTGGGAGGTTCCAGAAGCTAAAACTTAGACCATAGTGACGTGAAATATTATTGATCATTTGATCCAAATTTCAGATCTTGGGTCATGATAATTCAAGAGATATGATCATAGGAAGTCAAACTTCTGGGATGCTCCTAAAACAATGCACCAAATAGGTCATTTTGGAATTTCTATTATAACTTTTCTTTTGGGAGGTTACAAAAGCTAAAAATTAAACCATAGTGAGGGGAAATATCACTGATCATCTGGTCCAATTTTTATTTCTTGAGTCACATTATTTTATGAGATATGATCAAAGGAAGTCAAGCTTCTTGGATGTTCCTAAAATCATGCATCAAACATGTCATGTTGACATTTATGCTATAACTTTTCATCTGGAAGGTTCCAAAGGTTGAAAATTGGAACATAGTGAGGGGGACTCTCACTGATCATTTGGTTCAGTTTTCAAAACTTGGAATTTTATAAATTATGAGATATGACGCAAGGATATGCCTAAATGGTTTAATGATTTATTTCATACAAATTGTTTGATGAAATGCCCCCATAAAAATTTTGTTTTGCTGATGGGGATGGTATTGTTGTATGTTAGCATTGTTGTATACTATTACTATTTTAGTTTATATATGCCTATTTTCATGTAAAACATTTGCAGAGATGTGTTAAAGGTGTTTTATTACAATTCACATAAAAACTATTTGATAAAATACCTCAAAGACGGAAATCAAAAGTTGCATGATTGAGTGGTATATTTCACTTAGTATGTTGCAAGTGGAATTAGAGAAATGCTTCTTATTTAATTTCATACAAAATGTTTGACAAAGTGTCTACAAGAAAAGGACTACTTCATTGGTTGTATACAAAGTATTTGAAGAAAGGCTTACATGTAAAGTGTTTGACAAAATGTATGAGAGATGAAAATCAAGTTTTTACAAGTGTGGTTAGGATAAATTTTGTAGGGGCATGTGACAAAGTGGTATTAGATCTAATTTTTAAGGTCATGAAGAAGATTGTTTTTTTTATACCCCATATTGTTAATTGATCATTAAGGCACTAGGCATGTTACAAAGTGGTATCAAATCTTATTGTTAAGCTAGTAAAAAGGAAAATAAAATTTTGGGCACCCCGTAATCTCTGTAATTCATTGAGGAAACTGGGTATGTCATACAAAACCTCTTTGTTGTCAGTGAATCAACCAAAAAATAAAGGAATGCTCATCATAACAAAATGAGTTAACCAGCATATGATTTGCTCAAAGTGGAGGGATGTGCAACCTTTAGGGGAGTGTGAGAGGATGTGGAAGTAAAACAATGCTCATGGGAAATGGAAGAATACCAATAATTAATAGGATTATATGAATGACCTATGGGTAAATAAAAAACACCCAATAAGCAATAGATATTTGTGTTTGGTCCATGGACAAAGAAAATATGCCCCAACAATACCAATTTGAATTATAAATAGGAATTCACATCAATGTCTAATCAATTTCATGTAGAGCACAACCCAAATCAATTTTCTCAATTAATTAAACTCAAATTAGAACTAGATATGTTGATCAACAGTTGTCATTGATGTCAACCCAAGTAGCACCAAGGGCTAACGCAATATTGCATGGGATTTTTGACCTACCAAATTAATATATTCTGGGTCAATAATGATTTTAATGGTTTCTACCTGTCGAGATGTTTCCATTGATATATGACACGCCATGTAATTCTTCACGGTTTGAGAGATATTCATGTTTGAAGTTTGTAACCCCAGTTAGTGGGCTAAAACCCCATGGGGTTGGGGCATGGGTCATTTAAAAGTCATAATTAATATTTTTTATGCTCCTAAAATCCCTCCCACGTTCACTTGTTGAAGCCCCTCTCAACTTAAGCATTCATATAAATTGTGATCTTCATTTCCTCATGCAAGGGATTGGGCCATCTGAAACAGGTCATCTTGGAATTTTCGCTCTAACTTTTTTTCTATGAAGGTTAAGAAGATGAAATTTTTATGAGGCAAAGAAGAAATCCTGAGGAAGCTGTAGTAAAAATTTGAGATCAAGGTGCGCAATATTTTTGAAGAGATGATCTGTGGAAGTTAGGGTTTTTGCAGGCTCCTGAAATTCATCTCAAAGAAGTGACCTTGGTAAATTCGTCATAACTCTCTCTCTGAGTATCAGATTTGAATTATGTAAAAAGTGGCGGATATTGCACAGTATGTAATTTTCGCTCTATCAATTTTAGAGACAAATGAATAAAAAAATGACACGTGGCATGCCATACAACTGCGATCTACTGAAACAATCCTTAATTAGGGCATTGTGAGAGATTGGGTATAACTCTCTCTTGAAGAATCCAAATTGGGTCAGAACTGTGGAATTGGAAATACAACTCAGTGGACTACTACAGGACCGAAAATCAGATATTGAGGATCTGAAATATCAGAGATACACCAGATTCAATATCGAGCTCCTAGAAAGCAAGAAAAAGCTAGATCATGTGTTGTCAAGGATTGCAAAGGACCAGAATTTCTACGGCAGAAAAGCAAAGCAAGGTGCAGGAGAGGGTAGCATGACAAGATCAGTAACCAAGGTGCATAACAACAATAAGAAGTTCATCATATGAAGTCTTCAAGTGGGCAACAATGCATACAATCATTGTAAAGGTATCATTGTACTTAGTCATTGTAAATACATTATTGTACAAATTGTACTAGTGTCTATTTGCCAAGGGTTGAAGAGGAAGTGTTGGGAGGTCTAGGATCATTATTATGTGGTTGTGTCAAAGTTGGGGTTATGGTCTAGTATATATTCTTATTCTACATCATTATATATCATTGTAAAGTGGACCATTTTCCCTGGTATGGGAGGATATTCTTCTTTTATTCTTCTATAGGGTGGTAGGGTGGTGCTAGGATGAATTATAGCTCATTGGGTGTTGGGGCATCCGTTTAGTTGACTACTGAAGAATCTCGGGCATTGGAGCGTCCATCCATTAGGAGCTGGAGAAGAATGCTTTTCTAGATTCTAGGAAGTTGGAGCTTTATTTTCAATTGGAGTTGAATATTAAAGAATTATTAGAAAAGCATTAGGTGGTTTTTGTTCCGGAGTGGGTTTCCACCTTAAAACTATGTGCATTTGTGTTCCTCTTGTTTTCCTCTATCATCAGACAAACACCGGGAGCACAATTGAAGATTAACTAATGCTCTAATTGAAGGAACACAAGGAACATCGATTCACCCCCCTGCGCATTTCCAACAATTGCTTTCCTGTTTGTTCCTCTCACAGCGCTCAATAACAGAAGGAGGTCATGGAGCATACCAAGAATGGTGCACCTCTATTCAATGAAAATAATTATGCACTCTGGAAAGGAAGAATGGAGGTCTATCTCTTGGCGCAAGGTTACGAAGTATGGGACACTGTTCAAAATGGATTTACATCAACCACGGATGAACAAGGTAAGAAGAATTTGGTAAATGATGCAAAAGAAAAGAATATTATTGTCAGTGGACTTATTGAATCTGCTTATCATAAGGTTTTGGGTTGTAAAACTGCCAAAAATGTATGGGACAAGCTTGAGAATATATATGCAGGTGACTCAAATGTCAAAGAAGCAAAGCTTCAAATCTATAGAGCAAAATTTGAGCAACTCAAAATGAAAGAAGATTGCAACATTGCTGCATACTTCCAATACATTGATGAAATAATCAATACCCTGGAAGGATTGGGAGAGACAGTTGACGAGAAGACTATTATATAGAAGATTCTTAGAACGTTACCAGGGAGATTCAACCCAAAGGTATCGGTCTTAGAATACAGTGCAAATCTGGACAAACTCAGCAAAGAAGAATTACATGGAGTTCTCATAGCATATGAAATGAGACTTGATGAAGAAGAGGGTACTTAGCATCTAGAAACTGCGTTCGTTGCATCTAAGAAAACCAATAAGGATAAACAACCTTCAATTGAAAAGACATGCACCTGCAAGTGTGAAGAAAATGGAGATGATGACGAAGGTCTTTCGGATGAAGAATATGCTTACTTCACGAGAAAACTAAATTTGTAAGGGACAATTCAAAGGTAAAATTCCATTGATATGTTTCAGCTGTAATGAGGTTGGGCATTTTGCAGCAAAATGTCCAAACAAAAGTAATGGCAACTCAAAAAGAAAAAAGGGCTTTAAGAAATTCAACAAGCAAGGATCCAAAAGGAACTTTCTCTCTAAAGAAGATAGCTCATCATCCGATGAAGACAATGATAGTGAAGAAGAAGCCAATGAGAGAGTATTGTTTATGGCCAAGCACAATAAACCCAAGCATAATAAGCAAGAGGTATCAAACAATGAAGAATAAGGATGGACCATAGATGAATTTTATGAGGAAGCAATCAAGCTTATAAAAGATCTCAAGGCGGAGAAGATCCATTCCAAAACTATTGAAGAACAAGTTCAAGGTCTCAAAATTGAAGTTGAAGAACACAAATGCATTGAAGAGTCACTTCAAAAGAAGTTGGAAGAAAGAGCAACTGAAAGGGCACTAGAAGCTAATAAGTTCTCATCATGTGGAGGAAGTGAAGAAAGGAAACTATCCAAAACTATGCCACAGCTCATGTATAATGAAGGTAATAAACCTATCAACAATCAAATTATCTACAAATGAAAATTACATCCATTGGGCAGAAGAAGAAGAAGCAGGACCTTCTACAACAAAATACAATGAACCTATGAGATATGACATGCATGTAGATTTCATTGGACAAGATTCGCAAGAACAGCCTTGGAAGACAATTCCTTGACGAAAATTTCCATCCAGGTACCAACATATTTTTTATGGCTACTGTTATTCGTGTGGAAAATTTGGTCATAAAGCTGTAGAATGTCGCACGTACCCTAGGAACGAATAAAATTCTAGGAGATCTGTCAAATATGAACCTCCCAGGGCTTAGTGAAACATCAATAGATTTGAACATTTAAGAAATAATATTGAATGTTACAAATGTCGAAACTTTGGACACATATCCAAAGAATGCAGACTTGAAAATCCTCCAGAAGAATCTTCGAAGCCACAAAATGAACGAACATGGAAGAAGAAGAAGAATGATAATTGTGCTCTCGCTCTCAAGGCTCAAAAGAACAAAGATGTGTGGTATGTTGATAGCGGTTGCTCAACGCATATGACTGGAGATAGAAATAAATTTGTATCTCTGAAAGAGAAGAAGGATGGAACCATGTCCCTTGGAAATGATGGATCTTCAAATGTTATAGGATCAAATGCCATTCTCAAGCAAAGATGTTCAGCTGGTATTTGTTCAATATTGAAACGCTAATCACAATCTCATTTAAGTTGATAAATGTGTGATCAATATCAATAATAATATCATAACCTTACTTAAAATGTAAAATCGGGAAAGGCGGTATGGTGAAATCTGTGGCTGTTGGGCAGCTAAGTTCAGCCCAAACCAGGACATGTTCTGGATGAAGCAACCAAAGCATGTATAATAGCTAAAGAGGATGATACAATAATTGGTATCAATGATGATCGAATAAGTAAGAAGTTTGCTACAAAGGTGCAAAGTGATTTCGAGATGTCTTTACTTGGTGAGATGACATACTTCTTAGGGCTTCAAATATCTCAGCAAGAGAAAGGAATATTTATATGTCAAGCCATGTACATCAAGGAAATTCTCAGGAAATTTAAAATGGAAGATTGTAAACCCATCCTTACTCCAATGGTAACAGGTTGCAAATTGAGCATAGACGACTCATCTAAGGATGTGGATCAAAGGTTGTACATATCTATGATTAGTAGTCTTCTATATGTAACAACCTCCCAAAACACTGTTACCGATGAAATAGGTAACATGACCTCAAAACGGGAACTCTAGCCCAAAAAGACTCAAAAAACATGAAAAAACACCCCAAAAACAAAAAAAGTGTATTCTAGAACGCACTTGGTTTTTTTGAAGGTCAAATTTCAACATTTTATAAAATTATGCTAAAAACAAAATTGTTTCTTGAAAAAAGGATTGAAAAAACACCCTCAAAACAAAACCAGTTGATGCTGGAACCAAAAAAAAAAAAAAAAAATGTGTCATATTTTTGACATTTTTAAAAATAGAAATAACATTTTCTAATTTTTTAAATTCAAACATTATAAAAAAACCTAAAATTTAAGAAAAAAATAAATTTAAAAAATAAAAATATTTTAAAGCTTAAAATTTAAAAATATATAGGAATAAAAAAATAAAAATAAAAACAAAATAAAAATTTTAATTCAAACATTAAAAAAAACCTAAAATTTAAGGGAAAAAAAATAAAAAATAAAAAATAAAATTTAAAGATTAAAATTTCAAAATATATAGAAATAAAAAAATAAAAATAAAAACAAAATAAAAATATTAAATTAAAAAAAAAAAAAACAAGTTAAAAAAAGAAAGAAATTATAAAAAAAAAAAAAAAACAAAATGTTTATTTAATTAAAAAAAAAAAAAATTAAAGAAATATATTAAATTTTAATAAATTTAAAACTTTAAAATAAAAATTAAAAAAAAATACATTTTTTAAATTAAAAGTAAAAAAATTAAAAATTAATTAAAAATGAAAAATGAAAAATAAAATAGAATAAAAATATTAAATTTAAAAAAATATATATTAAAAATATATATATATATATATATATATATATATATATATATATATATATATATATGAACTTAAATTTAAAATATATGTATTAGATTTTATTAAATTTTAAAAAACATGTTAATATTAAAATAACAAATTAAATTTAAAAAAGAAAAATATTAAATTTTAATAAATAAACAAATAAATTTTAAATATAAAGAAAGAAAAAAAAACATTGTTAAAATAAAAAGTTAAAAAACTTTAAAAATCGATTAAAAATGAAAAATTGAAAAAAATAAATTAAAAAAAAAATATTAAATAAAAAATAAAATAAAAAAACAAATTAATTTGAAAATATTAAGTTTAATTAAAAAAAAAAAAATCTAATTTTAAATACACAATTTTAACTGAAATAAAAAAATATAAAAGTTTTATGTAATTAAAAATATATATATATATATATATATTAAATTCAAATAAATTAAAAAAATATATACAAAATTTATTAAATTTTAAAAAATTAAATGAAAAAACTAAACATAAAATTTAATAATAAAAAAAAATTTAAAAACAAAAAAATGAATTAAAAAAATAAATTTCAAATATAAAAATTAAATTAAAAAAAATAATTTTAAATTTTTTGAAAAAAAAAAAAAAGAATTTTTTCGATCGCAGTGGCGTCGCTAATCGGCCTCGCGCATAGGTGGCTAAGAAAGGCCATAATTGGCAGTAGAGAAAGGTTGGCTCGAGATGCGGCCTCGCCCGCCAGCGCCGGCTCCGCCGCCACCCGGGCGGGAGTAGCCGACTGGGGAATTCGCCTCCGGCCAAGGAGGGCCTGTTCCAATGGGGAGGGTGATTCCTGTATCCGCTCCTCCGCTAAGGCGATTCTGCAGCAGAGCTCGTCTTTACATCCTTCATTTGAGATCATTCCTGTCGCATTTCATTTTAGGCAGGTCTCGCTCCGTCAAGGTTTTTGCATTCCGTTAGGGGCATGCCATTGTCTGACGAAAGGGCTTTGTTCTCTCATTTTCCCTCATGCTTGTACCTGCTGGGTTGGTCAAAATTTATCAAAATTCATCAAAGTGGAGTTCATGTCTTTCAGTTTCTAGGTCTAGGGTTTTGGTCTTTAGAAATGTTAAATAATGCCCGCAGGCCATGAGGATGTTCATTTCAAGATTTTCATCGTCAATAATGCTCGAGGATGTTTCTTCTTCAAAACTCTGTTTTGAAGAAGAAATTGTCAAATTTGTTTTTGTAATAAATCTGTATTTTAAAGTTTTTCTGCCATGAATTACTTCAAAGCAGACTCTGGTCTTCCTTTGCCGAAGTTCAATGCCATCATCCCTGCAAAAATCAAGAACAATTTCATCATTCAAGCTCAAAAAATCAGTGAGGAAACAAAAAGACAGAGTTATATTAAATGCAAAAGTTCCAAAGCCAAAAACATTGCAAAATGGGTTTGTGAGAAACAAAAATTGAATCCACCGCTATAAGACATTTTCATTTGTTTTGAAACATTCATTTGCATCCAAGAAGATCGATTGAAGTCGATTTGAGTGGTGAGAGGGCGAATTGTCATTTCGAAAACCAAGACTGTGTTTGCAAGTCTGCGCGGTGCACACAGGCTGCGTGACGCATTGGGCGGTTTTCCACAGTGCAATTTTCCTCTGGCGCGGCGCATTGGGCTTGTGCGCGGCGCACAGAGCCTCCAAGGCCAAATTCATTTCCGCTCCATAAAAAACTCAATTCGATTCAGCTCATTTTTCTCCAAGTAAGTTGACAAAGCATGTTCAATGATTTTAAGTCATGTGTGGTGTGGTTTAGAGGCGAAGAGATTGGAGTTTGGTTGGTGAAATAATAAACCCTATATTCATATTAAAATCTGCTCCCTAGGGTTTGAAAAGAGGTGTTGAAATTTGATTATTGGTGCTTAAAACTCCCACCCCATTTTCATTTGTGCTCTCATCACTGTTATCATACTGTTATCATATTGTTATCATAATCCCTTCTCCTATTCCCGCTGTCCCATATCCCTTATACCCTTTGTTCCCATGTTTTAATCCTCAAACCCTATCACCTGCCATCACTTCCCTCCCTTCATATCATTGATAAAATCCTTATTTCCAAAACATTCAAGGACTGTCTCTACATCCTTGATTTCACTTAACCCAAGTATACCTTTTCATTGCACTCCTATCCCTAAAAACTACATTTCCCATCACTATCTCCCACTCCCATATCACTTATAAAATCTCCAAATCCCGAAGTTCCCCAAGCAGTAAGTGACAGTCCTTCCACTCAAAATTCACTTGACAGTCTATTGTATTCATTGTGATATTTCCTTGCAGCCTCTCATTACATATGTGGCACACTTGGTATTGAAAAACAAACTCTTGTTTTCACCACACATATATCAGCATATACTTGTCAAAACACCTTGTTTTCAGCACTATGTCAGAGACAAATTCATCATATGAGCAGGGATATGAGCAGGACAGTGATTCAAATGCAGGGCTAAATGTACCGAGGAGGTCTCATAAAAGTGGCAGGCACGTCAGGGAAGAGCCCACTTCTTTGGCTCAATTGTAGGCCTGCTCGCTTGCAATGACATGCTTTCAGCAACATTCATGTTTTCGGTATTGTGAGCTGATATCTCAGATTCAACACCATCAGGAGTTGGTTAGCTTATTTGTCCTACATTTGCGTGATGGTCATGTAAACCTTGCTGGAGTGAACTTCACCTTGACACCAGAGACCATTTCTGAGGCAACCCGGATACCAAACATAGGTGAGGAGTGGAATAAGAGACAGCAGCTGGATAGAGCATATTATGAACCTTACATCAGACCTGGTTATTTGAGGCAACTCAGCAAGGTGTTTCCTTTTAGATTCTTGAAGGAGTCCTAAGTGCCATTAATGAAACTCATCATTAGATACTTCAGCTGTGAGGGTAGATTCTCACGCCTTTATGCATACCATATCAGACTTTTGATGCATTTCATGAGAGTGAGACTGATGAATATTCCATACTTCATGTGCCGAAACATAGAGCGGATGACTACCCTTGTGCAGAAGAAGACTCCAGAGTAGCAACATAACAGCATTTATCTTTATGCGCTCATTAAAATCATTGTAGTGCATCAGCTTGGATTGCAGGGCATTGCATGGGAGGAGTTCATTTCCCGTGACTTCTTTACAGCCCCTCAGCCTCCTCCAGAGATTGTTCATGAGGGAGGTGAGCCTTCGCATCAGTTTGAGGTTCCTGAGACAGAGCCTATCAGTGTTCCAGTGTGTGTTACCTATCAGAGAGGTACCAGAGCCTTATTTGCAGCAGCACGACGAGTACTATCTCTGCCCAGGGTGGAAGGGGTCTCGTTATCTTCGACAGCAGCGCGAGTACTATCTCCATATGGCGTGGAAGGGGTTTCTCCTTCTACATCAGCACAGGTACAGGACCGAGGCAAGAAGCCTATGCACGATGAGGGCCCTTCAGGAGGCCAAGACACTGATTTTATACTTATCGATGTTGATTCGAGCTCTCCCAGCTCAAAGCTGAAAGAAATCATCCAGGAGCAGAAAGCTGAAATCGACACACTGAACAAGAAATTGCAGAGAGCTCAGTGGGTTATAAATTACTTGGAGCAGCGAAATAAACAACTAGAGGATTAGCACACACTCATGGAGCTACAGAGAATCCGCGAAGACCGGGAATTAGCCCGGAAGAGACCAGGTGACATGACACCATTTGAGCGAGAGACTTGCCTTATGAGAGTCAACATTCATCTGGAGAAGCTTTTGGCGAACGCCAATAGGGACAAAGACATGCTCAGACATATGAAGAACCACTATTGGGCCCGCACACACGTTTGCAGAGCCAGGATGAAGATCTTGAAGGCGAGGTTGAGAAGAGCACTGAAACGTCAGAAAAGGCCTGATCCACTCCGAATCTTGGCCGAATATTCCTTGGCTGAGCATGAGACATGATGGGAGATCGTCACTCCAAATTTCAACAAATTTGGAGTAAATTTTGTCATTTTTGAAAATTTTGGTTGCAAAATAGGTTTTTCTGCCCGACGCGTCGCGCCACCCGACGTGCGCTTATGATTGGGACATCTTCTGGAGGAAAACTTGATATTTTTGGGTTTTTTATGGTATATTATGCATGCTCAGGAATGGCTGAGAGATTTCATGAAGTTCTGGGTGGTCTTAAAGGTCAAAAACACTCCAAAAATGGCCTTTCTGCCACTTTTTGCACCAGCAGGAACTAGTCTTGGGATATTGCAGTTTTGGAGGGGTAAATGACATCCAAATCCAAAAATTCCACTTGGGTTGGACAGCAGACAGATAGGGCTTTCCAACGAGCTATCATGAGCTCGATTTGGACTTCAGTAAGTGCCCCAAAAATAGGCTCAAAGTGGCGCGGCGCATTGAGTTTTCTGGCGCGGCGCATAGAGGATTTTGGTCCAATTTTTACTTTTCAGCTCAGAAATTCGGCCAGTTTGACTTTGTGATGTAGTTATTGATCTATATTGACGTAATTTTATGGCTATGATGTAAATTTGGCTCATTTTTACTTTTTCTAGAGGATTCATTCACTAAAAGGTGAAAATTAAGTGAATGGATCAGTTTCCTAGCATATAGAGGCAAGTTGTTTGGCTGCCTAGATTTCAGTTCCATGTTTAGAATTGGTTCAAACAGCTCCTAGAAAGATGAGCTCGACCCCTAGAGGCATGGGAAGGGGTTAGGATGGTCTATATTATGTATTTTTTGAGTCATTTTCAGGGTTGGATACTTGGGAAAAGTTTGGCACCTCATTGTATATTCATTTCAGATTTTTGGCAAAGGAAAGACCAGAGTTTTGCAGCACTTGTTGGGATCCTTGTGGATTCTGCGTTTTGATGATGTTTTTCTTCATGTATCTGTAAGTTTCATTGATGTTTATGTATGCCATTTCCCTTCTCTTTGCTTCTGAATTAAACAAATGAGTAACTAAGGTAGAATTCATTAGTTTGCTGGTACTCTGCCTTAAACTTTTGTTTAGTTTTATATGTTTTCGTCAGTTTGAAGAGGATCATTGCACCTTCTTGCCCTCTGCAGCTCCTCAACAATATTTTCTATCCATTCATTGAATCTAAGACATCAAAGCCATTGCCTTCCCTGCCCCAACTTGAACTCTGCAAGAATTTGGCCTCATCCCCAAGCCCAAAATTGCCTTTCCCCTTTTTCCAACAAAATCCCAAAAAATCAAAATCAAACCCTCCTATTTGTTTATCTAGCCTAAGATCAGTTGTTGTTTTAGTCATCTCAAGCCCCATTGGTACATTTTTCCTGAGATTGACCCGGAGAGAGCCCTCTCCTGTTCTGGTAGGGCTAGCTACCAGACTGAGCGTGGTAGGATGTTACCCTAGCTTTGCCTTCTTTCAGCCTAAGGTGGATTTGGGCAATAACACCCGGAATCGGTCTCACACCGCGGGAGGGCGATTCCCGGAATCGACCTCCCGCCGCGGGAGGGCGATTCCCGGAATCGACCTCCCGCCGCGGGAGGGCGATTCCCGGAATCGACCTCCCGCCGCGGGAGGGTGATTCCCGGAATCGGCCTCCCACCTAGGTGGCATTGGAGGCTGGCCACTGGGCGGGCGGAGGGTTGCATGCAGCCTCCCCGCCCACCAAGCGGCCGGCCTCCGCCGCCACCTGGGTGGGAGGCCGATTGGCGGCGCTACCACGATCATTTTTTTTTTTAATTTAAAATTCAAATTTTTAATTTTTAATTTATTTTTTTTAATTTTTTTTAAAATTTAATATTTTAGATTAATTATTTTTTAAAATTTAAAATTTATTTATTAAGTTTATTAAATTTTAATTTAATTTAATTTTTTTAAATCTTTTAGTTTATTTAGTTTTTCATTTTTAAATTTTATAAATTGTTTCATTTAAAAAAAACAGTAAATTTATGGATATTTGTTTTTTAATTATTTGCACGTGGTTTTTTTCATTTTTGTTTTGTTTTTTAAGGATAGTTTTTATTTTATTTTAATTTTCTTTTTCAATTTTAATTTTTTTTTTTTTAATTTGTTCTTTTTGTTAATTTTAAAATTTGTATTTTTTTCTTTCTTATTATTATTATTTTTTAATTTAAATTTTTAAATTTAAGTTTTTCTTTTTTGTATTTTATTTTTTTTTATCTAAATTTTAATTTTGTAATTTAAATTTCTTTTAATTTAATTTAATTTAATTTAATTTTATTTATTTATTTATTTTTTATGGTTTTTTTAATAACTTAGAAAAAAATGTTTTTGATGTTTTTTTTTTTGGTTAATTTTTGTTTTTTTTCTTTAAATTATGTGTTTTTTTTTCAAATTTTGTCATTTCTTTTGATATAATTTTCGAATATTTTTGTTTTTTTTTTGTTTTATTTATTTATTTTTGTTTAAATTTTTTATTTTTACGAGTTAATTTTGTTTTTTTTACATTTTTATTGGTTTTTTTTATTGTTTATATATATATATAAGTTTTGTGTTTTATTACCAACATGAAAATCACCACTCTAAAGAAAAAAAGGTTGATGCTGCATCAATATGTTTCAAAATTAGCATGAAAATCACCGCTCTAAAAAAAAAAGTTGATGCTGCATCAATACATTTCAAAATTAGCACGAAAATCACTAACATTTTAAAACAAATATTCATACTTCATAAATAAAAATATTAAAGTGTCAAAAATGTGCTAAAAAAAAAGGGGTGATTCTGCATCACCACTTTTCAAAATCGGCTGCTTTTTATGCTACCAAAAAGTAGTAGGTAACAGTGCGGTTACCTATTTCATCGGTAACAGTGTTCCAACCAGATGTTATGCAAGCAGTTGGACAAGTAGCAATATTCCAAGCAACACCAAAAGAATCACATATTAAATATTCGTTAGCATTGGAATATCTTCGTCAAAAGCTTGGGATTCTCCCAAGTTCTCATTAGATTACAGGTCTGCAGGACGGTTGTGTGTCAGGGGGAGTGGAAGTGTGTACAGGTCCGCAGGATGGTTATGTTTCAGGGGGAGTTACTATTTGCCATTGATGTCAAAGGGGGAGAGAATTTTGTAGGAAGATGTGTCATGATCGCAGGGGGAGTACTTGTGTTGCCATCAGTGCCAAAGGGGGAGATTGTTGATCAGTGGTTGTTATTGATGTCAACCCAAGTAGCACCAACGGCTAACCCAATATTGCATGGGAATTTTGACCTACAAAATTAATATATTCTAGGTCAATAATGCTTTTTATGGTTTCTACTTGTCGAGATGTTTCCATTGATATATGGCATGCCATGTAATTCTTCACGGTTTGAGAGATATTCATGTTTGAAGTTTGTAACCCCAGTTAGTGGGCTAAAACCCCATGGGGTTGGGGCATGGGTCATTTAAAAGTCATAATTAATATTTTTTATGCTCCTAAAATCCCTCCCATGTTCACTTGTTGAAGCCCCTCTCAACTTAAGCATTCATATAAATTGTGATCTTCATTTCCTCCTTATGCAAGGGATTGGGCCATATGAAACAGGTCATCGTGGAATTTTCGCTCTAAATTTTTTTCTACGAAGGTTCAGAAGCTGAAATTTTTATGAGGCAAAGTCGAAATCCTGAGGACACTGTAATAAAAATTTCAGATCAAGGTGCGCAACATTTTTGGAGATATGATCTGTGGAAGTCAGGATTTTTGCAGGCTCCTGAAATTCATCTCAAAGAAGTGACCTTGGTAAATTCGTCATAACTCTCTCTTTGAGTATCGGATTGGAATTCCGTAAAAAGTGGCAGATATTGAACAGTCTGTAATTTTTTCTCTATCAATTTCAGAGACAAATGAAGAAAAAGTGACACGTGGCATGTCGTACAACTGCGCTTTACTAAAACAGTCCTTAATTAGGGCATTGTGAGAGATTGGGTATAACTCTCTCTTGAAGAATCCAAATTGGGTCAGACTTGTGGCATTGGAAAGACAACTCAATGGACTACTACAAGACCGAAAATCAGATATTGAGGATCTGAAATATCAGAGATACACCAGATTCAATATCGAGCTCCTAGAAGGCAAGAAAAAGCTAGATCATGTGTTGTCAAGGATTGCAAAGGACCAGAATTTCTACGAAAGAAAAACAAAGCAAGGTGCAGCAGAGGGTAGCATGACAAGAGTAGCAACCAAGGTGCATAACAGCAGCAAGAAGTTCATCATATGAAGTCTTCAAGTGGGCAGCACTGCATACAATCATTGTAAAGGTATCATTGTACTTAGTCATTGTAAATACATTATTGTACAAATTGTACTAGTGTCTATCTGCCGAGGGTTGAAGAGGCAGTGTTGGGAGGTCTAGGATCATCATTAGGTGGTTGTGTCAAAGTTGGTGTTATGGTCTATTATATCTTCTTCTTCTGCATCATTATATATCATTGTAAAGTGGACCATTTTCCCTGGTATGGGAGTCCATTCTTCTTTTATTATTCTATAGGGTGGTAGGGTGGTGCTAGGATGAATTATAGCTCATTGGGTGTTAGGGCATCCGTTCAGTTGACTACTGAAGAATCTTGGGCGTTGGAGCGTCCATCCAATGGGAGCTGGAGAAGAATGCTTTTCTAGATTCTAGGAAGTTGGAGCTTTATTTTCAATTGGAGTTGAATATTAAAGAATTATTAGAAAAACATTAGGTGGTTTTTGTCCCGGAGTGGGTTTCCACCTTAAAAACTGTGTGCATTTGTGTTCATCTTGTTTGCTGCGATCATTGTACAAACACTGATAATAATTGAAGATTAACTAATGCTCTAATTGAAAGGAATATTGATTCACCCCCCCCCTCCCCCCCTCTCAGTATTTCCAACAAGATATTCATATAGATCCATGAAATTGAATAATCACACATCGGTAAAGCTCATAATTGGCACACATATTTCAAAATTTAATGGGGATTTTCTTAAGATCGGGAGATAAATATAAAGAGGTGATTTGTACATAGATTTTGTGTAGTGTTACTCGTTGACAATACAAAATTGCAAATGAACATGGCTTAGGGGCATCATCATTCGTCATGGACAAGGTCCTTGACTCCATCCAAAAATATTCATGTAGGTTCCTCTCTTTGAGCTCTCATTTCTCCTATTACCGTCCCAATAACTCTTGGAATCTCGTCTTTATCTTCACTACAACCTTCTTTTCTTTTAATGGAATGCCTTTGGATGGAAAACTATCACTATGGTTCATTTCCCCAATTTTTCAAAATAATTAAATAAAGAAACAACATGATTACTACAAAATTGACAAGAGGTAAAGCAACCAAGTATTGATTATATAGATTGGAAAGGATTTGATTCAGATCACACCTCCCCATTTACAAGCTTTTGGTCCCCAATAGTTTCAACTCCCTTCAATATTATTCTTCTTTGATTAGCAAGTGGACTCTAATAAATCTCCATGAAAGCTTACCTCCGTTGTAGAAGGGAATATCGGGGGCCAAGTATGGGTTGCCTTTGGAATAATCCCATTTTCTATCTCATGGTTATAGATGACAATAAGTCATTTGAAAACAACTACTTCTTTGGATGCAAGTGTAAGCAAATTCTCTTTACCCTTGACATTGACACTCCGAGATTTCTTCTTAGTTATTCGATTCTTGTGTTGGATTTCTTGGTAGATACTCTAACATTTGGCTTCCAAATGTCTAATCAATCTATAGTGCTAACAATAGTTCCTAAATGGGTTTCTTAGCCTTATAGAGTGCCAAAAATTGTTATCTTTATGACCCCATTTTTTGCAAAAAAAAAAACCAAAGATATTACGCCATATCTTTCCAGTTTGTGATGATTCTTTCTAGGTTGATTAATTGGTCCCCATAGAATTGGAGTGGATCTAGAGAGGAGTATAATATCTTTATTACCCTATACAAGCATATTTTAGTGGCTCGTTACACACTCCTTTTCTGTATATTTTTTTATCCATGGGAATGGATTCTTTTCCAAATATTATTTCCTTGATGAAGGTGGTTTGAGTTGATCTTATGTTTCCTTCTCATCCATTGAATCCTAGGGCTTCTTGCTTGGGAATCTATTGAACTACAATAAGGAATAAAATCATTTAGCTTTTCTTGCCTAGCCCTAAGACATCATTGCCCATTTTACTCATAATATTGGAATAGATTCCTCTAATGTGTTTCTCAAAGTCACCAAAAATATCTTGATGAATGATCTCAGAAAGTGGGTTTACCAAGATTGACTCCATCATAACGTTAGCTCCCATATTATAACAAAATAGGATTTCTTAGTCTCTTGGAAAACTAGTAGAATCTTCAAGGTCTCTTCCTTTACTACCAAATCCTTGTATAGATAAATAGTCACTTTAGTGAGTGTATCCTCTTTCCAATCATATACCCAAGCGAATTTCTCCCCCAATTGTAAGAGCTACAATATGTTCCTATCCAATTCTTCCCTCATCATGGTGAAGGTGTACTATTAGTTGACAATATCTTTTTCCATCTCTTCTACTCTCTACCTCTAATCTTGAGTTTACTCTTGGATATACGTATTGATATCTCTCAAATCTTCTAGCTTCTCCCTCTTCAAGGTTTTCATCATGGTATATTTTCCAAAGTATATGAAAACCCTACTATGATACCATGTGATTCATAAATAGTAGGCCAGTGGCTTGTCCATTTTTTCAACATGGATTCCAATTGCAGAAAATAAAAATTGAATGTTTGTGAAATCCGGAGGTCAAGATCCTTGATCCATAGTGGAAAGTTGGTTTCAATATTTGTTGGTTTGCATAGGGTGCCAAGGAATATGGAGTCCATAATGGAGGCAAGTTTAATTCAATCTGTATTGTATGATTCCTCAATTCTGAGATACCCATAAAACAACAACACTCGTAGGAAAATAAGGTTGTGTTTAAAAATAAAAACAAGGTTGTGGAAATGTAGTGTCCATGTTAAATAATAAGTATATCATAAGCCAAAACCTCATTTTTTAAGTGATTCGACCAACAAATAAACAAATTCTTAACCCCAAAAATGATTCGACCAATAAGTGAGTCACTCAAAGTGGAGGGATTTGCAATCTTTACCTATAGGCCATCCATAACATTTTATTGCTTGCTAGGAATTATTTTCCTTTGCCCATGGGCCATCTATAGAATTTTATTACTTGTTGGGTGATTTTCCTTTGCCCATAGGCCATCCATAACATCCTATTAATTATTGGGCATTTTCCTTTACCCACAAGAACTCCTTAGCTTACTATTAGTTTCTAGGTGTTTTTTCCATTGTCCACAAGCAATGTTTTCCTTCAATATCCTCGCTCACATTCTTCTAGAGGCTGCACATCCCTCTACTCCAAGTGACTCACCTATTGGTCAACTCATTTTGTTGGGTCAAGCTTCAGTTTATCTGTTGGTTGACTAACTCATACATTGTGCTTTTGGCTTATGATAGAATTATTAATTAACATGGACATTGTTGAATTTTATAACTATGGTCATTCTTCATAATTTGTCTTTTTGGCCCTTGATGTATTTGTAATGATAAATATAAAGCATTTTCTTCATGCTATTGTCAAAAGATTTTTTTAAGGAATATTATTCATGTCCTTTTAAAAAGAGAATTCAAATTTTGAAAATTGAATTTTTGGCTCCAAGTAAGCCAAGTTGGCCCTTCTCCTAATCAAGTCAGCCTAGCCAAAGAGGCACCCATTCGGCCAACTAGAATACTATGTAAAGAAACTCATCCTCCATCATTTGAGACAAAATTTGGATCACTCAAGTAAGTATCTTATGTTTGTTAAGAGAAGGAGGCAAAGGAAAAGGAAGGTTGAAGTTGCCCAGAAGAATACCGAGATATCTCTCTCTCCATTAGCCCTTGCACGTATCATCTGATATCATTTTTGGCCTTGCACGTGTGATAGAAAAGGACCAAATTTTTTAGGTTAACCAGAGTTGTAAGACCGATATTATTGGGTGCAGAAGCATGCCAAAATTCGGGCCTAGCAGACTTAACGAGACTGATTTCAATGGTTAGACTTATAACTTGATTAGGAGGGAGTTGGAACAAGTTTGAACAAGTATACTTTTTTGGTCATTTTTGACCTTGTGGTTGACTACATGATCTATGTGTGTTTCTTGTTGAGTTGAATAGTTTCTCTAAGGAAAATTTTGATGGGTTTTTCCCCCATGTGGGTTTTCCCAAGGTAAATGTGCATGTTCTTGATTTGGCTGCCTCTTTATGATCCTAATGTACGTTGTTAAAGATACTCTATGTAATTTCTTAATGATTAATGTGAATATGAAAGAATCTAAAGTGAATATCATTAGAATTAATTATCATATAGAAGACCTATGAAAAATCAACATGGCTTAAAAGCTATGGTATATGAGCAACCTTGAAGAAGAGGAAGAGAAACCTTCAAGTTATCCTCTAGGGATTACTCTACTCTAATTCTAGAAGTCAAGAAGAACATCACAAAACAGGGCCAAGATTTTCCTTCTTGCGTGAAGGAAATATACACTCCTTTTTTCCAAGTCAATGAAGAAATCCTCATATATTGCTTATGCCGAAAAAAAATTGTTGTGAAAGGAGTTCCAATTCAAGTATATAACAAAGATATGTTTGTGCCTCTAAATGAGATTATAAAGGAGGCCAAAGCCCTAAGTCATAGCCCATTAAAGGATCGAAGACCTTAGGACCTAAAGAAGCTGAAATAAGTCTCAGTCTATTTCAATAGGCTGAGGGAGCCACCGAGTTTATGTTAAAAGGATGAAAACGCCTCATGGTCTATTGTAAGAAGCCGAAAAACTGAAATGAAATATTTAGGGGCTGAAATATGTCTCAATCCTATCTCAAGTAGGTCTAGAAACATCAGGAGATCCAAGGAACTTCATATAGTGTCCAAGAATTGTCTCAATTAATGCAAAAGCCAACTTACAATTTGGTTTGACCCTGACTTGGATCATTGATGCATACCCTATTCATCAAAGAGAATTCATGAAATATAAGCTTGTAATGAATCCACAAAAGCCATGGAGAATAAAACAGTGCATGAAATCTACAATAGTTTGTTTCAATACTCGGTGTATGGAAAACATTGTGCATGGAAGAATGGTTGATATATCAATAAAAAAGTTAAGGTGTTTTTAGTTAACTCATGATTACTCCCCCTTGAATATTCATCCTAGCTCTAAGGCTTACAAAAGATACAAGGTACATTTATTAAATCATAGTTTCAAGTACTATTTCATAATGGATCCATGCAAAACAGATCACACTAATGGGATGACGAGTATGAGGCATGGGAAAACCAGAGGCCAAGTAAAGTCTGCCAAAAGTATAAAGTTTGATGCTTGGAATATAAGGTATGTATTATTATCACTTTGTTTACAATGATTGTGTCTAGAATTTCAGCTATAAGGAGTGATCTCTAATAACCTTGTCAATGAATATGCTTAAATTTTATATTAGTTGTTTCACATGAGATTAAAAATGTTTGTGATCTACCCCTCAATAATATCATAGGACTATGTCAAAGGTTTGTTCTATTGTCTCACAACAAGGGATCCGTGAAGGAAAATTATTTGTGCTTGTAAAATAAACTACAGATATGTAGCATTGTAGTCATCACAATTTGGATTGTGGCTCAAGACAAGACAAGGCCAGTTAAGGGAAACATGTGATAAATACACATGTGCTAAATTTTTGAATATCAAAACTATGTTTTCTTTGGAGGTGTTGTTTTTTATGTGTTTAGAAGAAATATGTTATTTATTTTCATTAAATCCACACTAAAAAATGCATTGATTATGTTGCTAACGTTGATTTCTAATAGGGTATTTAAATACTAAAGATTGAGACCTATCTTATGAAACATGGATGAAATGTTATGAAGTCTATTCTTTGCATATCAATACAATAAGGGGAAAATATTATTATCACTAATGTGCATCTCAAGAAAGCACACCTTGATGGAACAAGTTCATTGAATATTATCTTCTCTTTTAACATGGAAATATTTCAATGAAAATGAAGTCATGTTCCTCTTTCAGGCTTGAGACCAAAAGTTCTCTCAAGTAAGATAATTAATTTAGAGAACTTTATTCTATTGATATGATAAGATCCTTGTGTTACACAACATTTTTTCACTATCCCTACAATCCCCATCTCGCCCATTGGAGGGTCATTTCCGTGATCAATAAGCAGTGTCATGCCTTGCAAAGACCATCATTGCATCCCTCTACATGAGAGCAATATTCCTTTTGTTTACAATTCCCTGAGTAAAGACTCAAAAACCCTTGTTTTTGCCTTGGCGTGAGTAGTCAGTTATACCATCGCGCCACAAAGGAAAATTAACATCGGGCCCCGTGCTATTTGATGCTTTGTCTCAGTTAGCCACCCACGCCAAGATGTTTATGGAATGTTTTTTAAAAATAGAGGCGAAGATTCCACTTCAACAACTTCGAGGATGAGTCATTGGGAGTGGTTGAACTGAATAACCACAGACTCCCTCCTTTAGTTTATGGTTTCCACCTCCCAAGAGAACCTCCTAAAGGATAGGCCTCCCTCCCACCTTTGTAGGGATCCTAACCTCCTCCTTTTCCTCTATAAAAAGAAGCTATCTCTCTTAGCGTAAGCTAGCTGAAATTGGAGAATTGAACATACTATAGTAGAATTGCTGGAGAGGTAGAATAAGAAGGAATTACGTTGAGAGAGCTTGAGTCCATGCCTTCTGAGAGAGCTTAAGTCCATGCCTTTACCCCGTCCGAATTCCCTGACGAAAATTTGAGACGTGCTTCGGCTGAACCCCGCTGGAGGAGACCACGACGTCGAAGCTTTGGTTGTATCTCTTCCTTTCATTAATACATATACGTGACTACTATTTGGTTCCACTTTTGTGTTATGACATTTTTTTAATGCAATATGTTTAGCCCTATTTGACTGACTAATAGTTATGAATGAAATGTTATTATGTCGTATGCTGTTCTTGTTTTCTAATTCTATGTGCAAGTATCTGAGCATGATTGCAGAAGGATTGTGACTTGCCAAGGCGGGAGCGAGAGGCCACCACCACTACAGTAATGATGACAACGTTGGACTCCAAGTAGGTCGATCTACCGTGTCCTCTTTCATTCAATAATTAGGAATCAACACTTTAGCATTTCTCTTTGTTTCTAGACCCACTCTAGGGCTAGAGGGATCATCTCTGTCTGCAGAGAGGATTTACCTGCTTAACAAATTGGCGACTCAACTAGGGATCAATGTGAGTTTTTCGTTTCATCTTGTTGGGTCAATTCAATCATTAATTTGTTTATCTGTCTTTTTCTGGTTTGCTTGCTTATTTTACCTCCTCTGCTCAGCTCCAAAGTGTCAAGATTGACCTATGCTCATTGAGTTTTGGTTTTATTTTTTTCCCATAGTTAACTGGCTTGGCGCATTTTTCATCTGAACAGTCGCGCCGATTGACGTAGGTTTCTTTTGTTGCAGTTGCGCCAACCCCTGTTTTGTGTTGAATACAGCCTTACAGTCGCGTCAACTCCTGTAGGATTTTGTTTGACCTACTGAATGAGTCTTTTGGTCAATTGTGCTTGCTTCTGGGTTATTTTTTATGTGTAATTATGCCTTTGGGACTGTTTTGACTGTTGTCGGCTTGTTTTTCTCAGTCGTTTTCTTATCAATGTAGATTGAAGCCTTAGGGTTTCTAAGTGTTTTGGTGCACTGAGCCTTCTGTTTGGAAACCAAGTCGTTTTGATTATCGTCAGTCTCATTCTTGGGTCGATTGCACTGAGTTTTCTTGATTCCTTTGAGTGATTTCTTTGGTTGAATGATCATTTAATTTTTCGATTGATTCATCTCCTTGTTGCTCCAAGCATAGATTACATTTCTTGTTTTGGATTGTTTTGAAAACTTTCTCTTGGTTTGGAAGATTGCAGCATTAGTTTGAGTGCTTTAATGTGTCTGTTTTGTGGTTCATTGAGTCATTCGATTTCAATTCCTACATAATACTCAAGCTAGTGTTTTTTTTCATCATTTTTTTCATGTAATTAGTGCATCATGTACTTCTTTTCATTGAAAAAAAAAACATATTTTGAATTCTTTCTTTGTATCGAAAGTGAAATATTCTTTTGCATAACTAGCGTCTGATTGTCTAGGAAAGAGTTTCATTTTCGTTTGATTGTGTTAGATGCATTAGTGGATTTCTTCGTATACTGTCATTGTTTGCTTTTGTTTGAAAGATCTATATCCCTCTCGTAACTAGCATTCATTGAATCGGGAATGATGTTCATTTGCATATAGCTTGCATTTAGGAAATTTGAGATCCAAATTCGATAAGGCCTTAAAACTGAAACATAATCCAAGATCAACTTAAAAATTCACTCAATTAACCTAAGGAAGCATTGAAACCTAATGAAACTTTTTAGTGGTCTAGGCTAGAGACATGTTCCAATGTCTTAAAACATAGTAGTTGTCGTTCGCCATCTGGCCTTAGAAAACGCTAGTACGAACTTGTGCTCCCCGTACCGTCGAGTATATAAAGGGAGACCCCTCTAGGTTGCAATCCTTTTATCCATAGGAAGCCGAGTCTACCGCCTTGTAACTATGATACACTGAACACAACATTCGGGGAGACTACCTGCACGTACGTTAAGTCCTTGGTCATTTCTCTTTCATTTGATCACCAAGGTGTATATGGCAGTTCACGGAAACTTGGTACACCCTCTTTATTAGAGTACTTGAGTAGTCATTTTGATCTTTTCATGAATCTTTAAAAAAGAGAAAGGATTATTGAGCACTTGTCCTTTCATGATTGTTTCAACCTGAAAGTGATAGAGTAACCTTTTGCCTATTTCTCGACTCTTAAAATATGAAATGACATAGTTTTGTTTCAATGTCTTAAAATATTAACTGCCAACGGAATATTCCTGGTTAAATTTATCTTCCTTTTCATTTTGTTTTAAGGTTGTTTCCGATGGAAATGTTTCCGGAGTTTACCAACCAAGGAATCCCCTCCAAAGGGAATCCTAGTCCTTTTCTTGCTATTGGAAATGATGGTGCTCCTTATATGGCAGCATTGTCCCTTCCTAGGTTAACCGTTGGGTTGCCTGTTTGGTTATTCTCGACCTCTGTGGTCTCGAGTATCCCGACCTATGTTCAACCGTCTCCTCCACCTGAACAACATCATGTTGATTCTAAGGTGGACCTCTCCCCTTCTTCACCTATTTCTTCGTCCTCCTCCTCTACTTCGCCTGGTGAAAGTGTAGATTCTAGTAACCAGGTGGCTAAGAAGAAGAAGAAGAAGACGAAAAAGAAGAAGTCAGATAAGAGAGAGGCTAACTCTGCGGCTATTGAGCTTAAGAAACCTTCCATTGATAAATCATCCAACCTTCCATGGAAAGTCAAATTCCCTTGCATGTTGTGCAAAGGTGACCACTTTCTTCGAGACTGTTATGGCATTCCCAAGGTACTTGAAGCATGGTCTGACGGTCATCCGCCGTTGCCTTTGGCTTCTGGAAATCATGTTGGTGACACATATTTGACTGGTGCTGATAATACTCGTAAGAAACAGGGGAAGATCTTGAATCCCTGTAAGTTGTGTGAAGGAAATCATCCCATTCACCTTTGTCCATACATGGATGAAGCCACGAGAATGTTGGACAACCTTGCTGTTTCTTCACCTTTCCTTCTGGCTGGTTACCAGAAGCTTTCTTCGAGTCCTCCGCTAGTTGATTCAACAATCGGTCAAGAGTCATCCTTGGTCGATCCCATTCCTTCAGAAATTCAAATTCAAGGATCCGTTCCCAACCAACCATTAGTCGTTGAATTGGTTGATCTGATCCCGCTTGTGGTTCATTAGGTATTTTCCATCGAGAGTGGATCTCATTCCCGATACGTTCTTCTTGTTTCTTCAAATTCCTCGAACTTGGAGAAATATCCTCTCGTCACTCAAGAATTTGCTCTTCTTGCCTCCATGATGGAGGTCCAGGAGGATGCTCCTCTTGCTTCGGTAACACTAGGGGATGACCATCTCAGTTCAATGGTACCCCCTCCAAGTAGTTTGATCGCTTCCTTCGATTGGCGTTGATTTGCGAGATACCGCCTTCCTTCTTATGTGCCATTTGAGATCACGGTACAAGCCTTCGATATGGTCGTACCTAGCACGATTATAGATGCAGGTGCATCTGTTAGTGTTTTATCTTCCACTACTTGGAAAGCTTTTGGTTCTTCACTGCTTGTGCCTGTTACTCAGAATCTGTTGGCTTTTAACAGAGGAACAAGTCAACTGCTAGGGATCCTTCCGAAGTTGGCTGTTACTTTGGGAGGGAAAACCGTCTATATCTACGTGATGGTTGTTCCAGGCCCTTTGGATTTCAATTTACTCTTGGGGCATGACTATGATTATGCCATGGGTGCACTTGTCTCCTCCCTCTTTCATGTGATATGTTTTCCACACAAAGGTTGGATTGTGACCATTGATCATCTTTCACTCTTTGGTCTTGAAGTGGTAGCTAGCCCACCATCATCTCTGCTAGATTTTTATCTGCCGGTTGTATATTCCCCACCACAGGTTAATTATGTGGCTACCTGCCCTGTGCACGCATTCAGTGATAGTGCCGTTGTGCATCGTGTGCTGGGGGCATTGGGTCCTGATTTCTGAGATGTTGTTCTCCCATCAGATGCGAAACTCTTGGAATCCATGACCTTTTATTCTTTATGGTAAAAGTTCGTCGGAGCATAGTTCGTTTTCTTGTGTAAAGCTCCTTAAAAAATGAAACAAGCTTCTTTCGGAGCAATGTTTGTTTTCTTGTGTCAAGGTCTTTAAAAAATGAAACAAGTTTGTCTAAGAATAGTTCATTTTCTATGTCAACCTCATTAAAAAAAATGAATTAGGTCATGAGAATAGTTATTTTACTGTGTCAACCTTGTTAAAAAATGAAACGTGTTCCCTTTTCAATTCGAGCCTTTGATTAGATCTCATAAAATTCCAGTCGAGTCTTTCTCTTGATCTTGTAATTTGAACCTTCACTCCATCTGCCTGTCATATGGATTGAAGCTTGGGGGGCATGTACCTCGAATTGAGTCACCATGCTAGGGGCATGCAAATATTTTTCAAGCATAGTTTATCAAAGTTTTAAGCTTGTGTAAAAATGAAACCATTCTTATTTTACCTCTCGTGATTGCCATTTTATCAGCCTATTTTTCTAGATGAACCTTGGTTTTCTCATTCCGTCGTCCCCATCTACTTGGTCGATTATACGCCTTCACTTGATTGTTTTACCCTTTCCTGAGGAACCGCCGCAATGAGTGGTCTTGTTAGCCTGCCTCTTGACCTTTACTTGTTCTGAGAAGTTGCTACCCGTAATACCACTCGTTCCTTCAGGAAGAGTCATCTTTCAACTCTTTTATGACTCTCTAAAAATGAAAATATTTTCGAGACTCTTGTCGTTTTGAATTCGTTAAATGGTTGCGAAGCGATATCTACCCAATATAAGTTTACCCCTTTTTCAGGCTGGGATAGATTATTTACGAAAAAGGAATACCTTAGTATATTGCGACTAAGAGGTTCTTTCAGATATTATTTTTTACCTTTTCGGATTTGAGGGACTATTTACGAAAAAGGGCCATGATGGAGTTTTCTTTTCTGCCTTCTTTTCAAACTCTCTAAACATGAAAAGACATCGAGTTCTCACTTTGTAAAACTCGTTAAAACCTGATGACATTGGACTTCGTCGCCATGACATTACCCTCCTTCCTCCTTCCTAAGGCTCATAAAATGTACTAGGTTGGATTTGTCCAAAGGATAAACTTACAGCATAAGCATATGCTATCCCCTTCAAGCTTGTTTTAAAAAATAATTGGGGTACTCGCCAGAAATGGTGGGGGAAAATGGAACCAAGTTTTAGTTATGTTGGCAGTATGTCACTCTTGAACATGGCACTTGTCTGCATTCGTGTTAGGTTGGGGACATCTCATTTCTTCATTTTTGCCTCCATGGGTTTGGGTAATCTCTTTTGACCTCTCATCTGCTCTTTTCCATGTCATCATGACCTCAGATCCTTTGATGTCAAATACTGCCAAATCCAGTGTCGTGCTGCTGATATGTTCGAGAGAAGTTTGCCTCTGTAGTTTTCAACCTCCCTCTGATTCTCTGCCGGTCTTGTTTCACTATCATCATGTTCCTCTGTCTCGTATCAATGATGTGGGAAACATTATGGCCCACCTTCGATCAGGTCACTTCCTGTCGAATTCAGCTCATTATCCAGGAATTTGATCTAGAGACTCCCTTTTGGTACCTTAGAGCCTGCATGCTTTAATGGAAGGTTTTTTGCATTCGATGCAAGGTCCACATCATTGGCCTTCTATCAAGTGATTCTGCGGATTTTTGATGCCAGATCACTGTTCACATTCCGTTGATTGTACCGGTTGTACCTTGAGAGCCATTTTCATTATTGATGGTTTCTCTCATACCTGTTAACAACTTTCATCATTGGCTGGTAATCAGGTGATTTTCTTGCATGTTCGACTTCAGTTCATATATTTACATGCTTGAATTTGTACTTGTTCGGGTCGAGATGGAGTGCAAGACCCTGGATTTTTTCTGATAAAGTCCAGGCTGCAAATTCTTGTGGATTATTATGACTTATTACATGAATCTTTTGATTGGATGGCTACGACCATACCTGAGTCTATTTGTTGATCCTTACTACTGGATGGCTGCATCCATACCTCGGATCTCAGTTTTTATGTACTCTATTATGGATGGTTGTGCCCATACCACATGTTCATGTATCAGGGATATTAGTTGTATTTGTAATTGCAGGTTTTCCGACAGCGGTGTTTGGTTCGAACATGTTCTCATAAAGCATTTTGCCCCTCCCTCTCCCTCGGACCGCATGCTTTAAGGGGCATCTGGAGATTATTCATTTAGAGAACTTTATTCTATTGATATGATAAGATCCTTGGGTCAAAAAAGTAAAATTTAATGTTCAAGTAAGAATACATATGTGTGAGAGTATCTGCAAATAATGTTGAAGCATTGACGAAGTATGCTCTCTTGAGAAAGGTAGCTCACATTTAATGGAGATCCTTAATATCTGTCTAAATCTAATATATTCTTAATTTTTTGTTGATATATGTTAAGAAGAATTGGAACATCACAAATTCTATTGGACTTGCAAGAGTTTTAAAATGAAACTAGGTTTTATCCCATAAGACTAAAAGCCTTGGATGTAAAAATCCTAGGGTTTGTATATAAAACCCTATACATGGACCTAGATTAATGTTTCTAATGAAAGAAGAAACACTAGGTCATGCAAAGGAGAAACGACATCATGTGATGATGATGACAAGGTTGATAAATCTACAAGATGGATGCAAGAAGGCTAAGATCAAGAGGGAATTGGCATTTCCCTATAATTCTCAATAGATAAGTATTTAATATCTATATTCTTTTATTATTACAATTGTTATTGTTTCATTATTAGTTAATATTGTATTTGTATCCTTTTATTGGTTGTACTTGTCCTTCCATGGCCTCTTAGTGAGGATAGTAGGTACATAACAAACACCTCCAAGGCTTTGGTAGATGGAAGTAGTGGAAGAACGAAGCAAAGCATGTGACAAGAGAAATTTCCCAAAATTGGTGATTTGTGTCAAGAGATATTGTACTAGATAAGATTTAAGCTCAGAGGGAGAAATAAGATCAACAAGTTTGAAGTATACCTTGATTATACCAAAAATAAGTCAATGGTGACTTCCAAGTATATCTATAAGATCTAGCGTTCAATAGACTACTGCATATAATCAAGATTTGAAAAGATTCTCCCATAAAGAGGGAGAGGATCATGACAAGATGTTTGCTCCAGTTGTCGAGTACAATTTTGTTAGAACCATTGTCATTGTTTTGAAAATTCACCAGATGGATACAAATATTGTTTTTCTAAATGAAGTAATTGAGGAAGAAGAAGTATAAATAGAGCCACCTTAGGGCTTTGAGGTACTTGAAAAAAAGTCGTATGATTGAAGAAGGATTGTACGATCACAAGTAGATACAATAAGCTTGGTAAATTTGGATTGATGGATCAAGGTTGATCCTATTTGATTTGTCTCTGACGGAAGCTGAAGGACTCATGTGTCAAAGGGAGCAACTGTGAATTGCTTTTGTAATGGAGGAAGCAGTAAGAGAGCCTTGTTTTAACTTCAGAGGGATTTGACCTCTGAGTTTGAGATGATGGTCTATCGGGATAAGGGGAAAACCAGGATTACCACAAGAATATATGTTTCAATGTGAGATGAAGCACTCTATCAGGTTGATAGGAAAGAATTTGTGGTGATAGATCTAATGAAGGAAGTAGATCAGTTTATGGTTGAGTCAAGGCATGAATCCCAACATGTGTTGAAGCATCGACATGATACAACTGGATATGGCACGACCAATTATGATTTGAGCTATGTCCCAATAGTGAAGTACAAATGTAGGGATTCATAGATTTAAATAAGGTAGAGGGTGTAGAAGACAAAAAGAGTTCATCAAAATATTGCTTTAGTTAGGGTTCTGTGATGATTTATTGGATGAACCAAAAGCTGACATTTGTTGCACTCAATATTGCAAAAAACTAAGTATATTGTAGGTTGGTTGGAAATTTGAGAAGAAATATGGCTTCAAAATATGCTTGTAGGATTGTCTTAATCAGGTGCGGGTGACGACCATGATGATAAGTCGAAGCACCGTGAGATCTAGTACTGAGACATGGCACAAAAGGAATTTGTATCACTTCAGGACCATTCTTCAGTCAAGCAGATTGTTAACAATGTCTTTATCCCAGGATGAAGGCTATATAATTTGAGGAGAATCTTGGAGTCATTGAGCATGTCTCTCTTAACAATGGGGAGTGATGAAATTGCAACATCTAGGACAATCATTCTCCCTGGGATAGGTTGACCAAGATCAGGGAAAGTGGTATAGAATGGTAACATTAGGGACAAACATTATTTTGTATCAAATGTGACCAAATTAGGAAGAATGGTCCAACAGAGGACACAAATTCTCCCTGTGTCAAATGTGACCAGATTAGGGATAATGGTTCACCAAAAGAAAATATATCTTCATGTGTCAAGTATGTTGAATATAATTAGGAAGACTGGTCCTAGGGGCCTAAAATCACATAGTTGAGTGGACATCAGGATCATATTACTCTCCATATAGGTTGAGTGAGCTCCTTTAGCAACATGGCCTAGAATGAGGACTTTGGATTTGGGACCATATTACTCAAATGAATTGAGTGTGTCCCTAGGATTTCACCACGAGTTAAAGATATTGACTAGGATGATGGTGAATGAGGACTAGTTAGTATACTGTGGGTCAGAGGCTTCGACCATAATCATGGTGACTAGTTTATGCTAAAGATGTGCCATGTGTCAAAATTACCAACTAGGATTATGATGATGATGCAACTTACGTAAGAGGTATTGACCCAAATTATGGTAACTTGTTGATGTTGATTATTTACCGTGTGTCATGGTTATTGACTGGGATTATGGTAAATGGAATGATGGTGTTGATCATGATGAATTGTAATTAACCTTTTCTTAGAGAAATTTGTAAACATGAGAAGATCTAGATAGTCATTATGAATACCTCCCTAACTAAGAGGGAGTGTTGAATTTTTTTAGCTATGGTCAGTCTTCATAATTAATATTTTTATCCATTGATGTATTTGTAATGATAAATATAAAGCATGTTCTTCATGTTATTGTCAAAATAAATTTTTTAAGGCATATTCTTCGCGTCCTTTTCAAAAGAGAAAATTTCAATTTTAAAAATTGAATTTTTGGCTCCAAGAAATCCAAGTAAGCCCTCCTCCTAGTCAAGTAAGCCTAGTTAAAGAGGCACCCATTTGACCAGGCAAAATAATATATAAAGACAATTGTCCTCCATAAGTTGGCACACAATTCAGATCACTCAAGAAAATATATTCTATTCATAAAGCGAAGGAGACAAATGAAAATGAAGGCCGCAATTGAGCAAAAGAAGATCAAGTTATCTCTCTCTCCATTATCCCTTGCACGTGTGATCTGATCTCCTTCTATGGTCTCACACATGTGATAGAAAAGGACCAAATTTATGAGGTGAAATAGAGCTGTAGGACTAATATTATTAGGTGTAAAATCAAGATGAAATTTGGCCTTAGTAGACCTTATAACCAAACTGAGTTCAATGACAAAATTATGACTTGAATAGGATGCAGTTGGACCAAGTTTTACTAAGTATACTTTGTTGGTAATTTTTGAGCTTGTGGTTGACTAGATGATCTAGTTGTGTCTTGTAGAACTAAATAATTTCTCTAAGGAAAATGTTGTTGGGTTTCCCCCCATGTGGGTTTTCCCAGGATAAATTCTTGTGTTATTTATTTGGCTATCTCTTTAACCACCAATCCAACTGTAGTTATTTAACCAAAACTAAAAAACCATGGGAAAAACCACCATGTTCCACAAAACTGCTTTTAGCAAAATTATGGACCAAAAACCATAAAACAGGATGCAAAAAACTTGCCCAATTATTATTATTATTATTATTATTATTATTATTTCGGGTTGTTGCCCAAAACTTTGTGAAGGAGGGCAGGAACCCCCTACATACCCCTCGACCAAGGGGTGATAAACAACCCCCCCAGGAACACCCTTTTTTCGTGATGTATATAATACGTGTAAAGAATATAACACATACCCAACAAGAGGGACACTCAACAAGAAATAGAGGCCCATCTATGGTCTGCAGGAAAAGGAAGGATACCTGGCAATACAAAGTCAAATTCTAATAAGGAATTCCCATCAATATTTAATCAATTACATATAAAACACAATCCAAATAATTTTCCCCAATCAATCAAACTCAAACTAAAATTATATACTAATACAGAGCCATGAAGTTGAATAATCACACAACAATAAAGTTGGAAATTTACATACATATTTCCACATTTAATGGGTGTGTTATCATTATAAATTATGTTAGGGTTCTACACTAACCCCCTTTCTTAGATACATTATTAATGTTTGTGGCCCACTAAATAGTTAGTTAATAGTCACTATTTTTTTTTAAGGGTCCTCTTTATTAATAAAATGAAAATTAATTAATAAGCTCTCATTAGAAGTGGTCCCATAGGTAATTGTATTCTTCATGGATAGATATACATTGAGTAGAAGGTTATGGAATGTTTTTTCAAAAATTGTGATTGTATTTAGTGCTTTTCTCATGGAGGTTTCCTTCTTGAAGAGGCAAGTGAAAATAGCTATGTATTTTCTATTATCAAAGACATATTTCTTGGGTTTATCTCTTTTATTTCTTGTATTCTTGGATTTTCATGTGAATTATGTTACACATGCTATCAAAGCTCTTTCTTTGGCACAAAGTGGGAGATTTTTTTTCTTTTTTCTTTTTGTTGAAATTCTTGATGGGAAAAAGAGAATGCAAAAATTAAGGTCAATTTCTAAAAAAATTTGTGCATGATTTGGAGAATCCAATCCTAGGCTTGAATTCCTCTTAAAAAAACACCCTATTTCAAAAAAAATGTTAAAACAAATCCCAGTAAATGAAGTTAACAACAATTGAAAATCAACGTTTTTTTAGGATTCTTGCAAGTGTGAAGTTCACTGGTATAATTTAGGTTGATTTCTAAAAGTTTTTGTGCATAATTTTAAGAATCTAATCAAAGGAATAAATTCCTCTAAAAAAATTAGCCAATTTGAATTAGAAAAAAATGATCCAAAATTGAGTCTAGGAAGTGAAGTTATTGACAATTAAAAATTGACATTATTTTAGAGTTTCTTCCTGTGGGGGCCAAATTTTTTGTAGTTTCCATATATTTCCAAATTAAGAGCACATATATTAATCAAATCAGTTCCAAAATATCCAAATAAGTGGTGGAATTTCATAATTGGGGTCATAATATCGAATCTGAGAAAGACGTGTTTCTACGTATTTAAATAACACATGTATTATCCTAATATTTTTTCTAGTAACCTCACCCATGAAGGAGAATACCTATAAAAGTCCTCATACTTCCCCAAACAACATGAACACCTACTCTACTATAACTAAGTTGGAATCAAGGGAGGGCCGACTTAAGAAATGTCAAGAAAACATAAATGGGTAGGAAGATAAGTTTGATGAGAGGTTTGATAGCTTTGAAAATAATTTGATGGACAAGTTTTTGAGTATGTTAGCTCAAATCATACTAGAAGAAAACAACATGACTGCACAACAAATTGAGTCGCACCAAGAAGAAACTTCTAACTAAAAAATGTTTATCCATCCACAATACTCAACATGCCTACACAACAATATATCAATAGATAACAACATATGGCATCATTCTCCTAAAGTGGACTTGAGCACGTTTGATGGTATTGATTGATTAGGATGGGTGACTCAAATGGAAAATTATTTTTCCCTCCAAGGTATTATTGATGACATGATGAAACTCAAGGTTGAGGTCCTATATTTAGATATCAGAATGATGGCAGTGGTGAGAATAGCATAAAAAAACATGTTCAACCTACATTACATGGATTTAAATTGTTAAAGTGGTCTATGCATGTTTTGAGAGGGATACTCATTATGTGGGGTGACTTATCAATTTACACCAAACTAGTAAGTCACTCACTTTATAGCAGGATTTGAGAAACGATCCATCCATACAAATAACTTAACAGATTCCTTCTATAAAGAACGTTTCACTAGTGGCCTCAAGGAAGAGAATTGAGCACAAGTCAGAATGAAACATTCTATTACATGGTTAAAAGCAACATAGAGGGCCCTATAAGGTAAAATGGTGATCAATGCACAAATTAAAAATCCACCATTCATTCCTCACATTCCTCCACACTGATTTAATTTACCAAGCACAAATCATATTCATCACTTAAAGGTGCAAATACTGTCTTTAACAAAAATGACAGACTGCCAAAGACATGGATTTTGCAACAATTGTGATGAAAAATATGCTCCAATTCATAGGCATAAAGAACATAAATTGTTCCAAATTGATATGAATACTCAAACTCTAACGAAATACATAACCAAGAAAACATGGCACTACAAGTTGAAGACACCAACACTAAAATTCAAGGAAATATTGAACCATATTTTTCTCCTTAAGGACCCTAATATCCCTACATGCATTGTAAGGCATTTAAACTCCGAAAATATTAGAACTCAGAGGCTTCATCAAGTACCAAAATGTTATAGTCCTAGTCAACAATGACAATACTCATGATTCATAAAGAGTTGCAAAAGAAACCGATTGTTTTGTGTACTCCAGGCACAAATTTAAAATAATGATTTCCAATTAAAGTGTGATGAAATGTTGGGGAGGATGTGAAAATTTCAAACTCTATATGGGAGGTTATCAACTCAAAATCCATATTTTTCCATCAAAATGGGTGGTTATGATATAATATTCGGGGGGGAAATGGCTATGCACATTAGGAATAGTTACAATGGATTTCAAAGAACACTATATGAGTTTCACTAGAGAAAGACATGTACACACTCTTCAAGGATTGTAGGAAAGTTCCCCTAAAATAGAAAGCTCTCAATGTATGGAGAAGTTGTTCAAGAAATTATACTCTGGCATTATTTCCCAATTTAATGCCATGCAATTCATGGATAATGTTATCTCTAGATTGGTACTAATGGGCTGCTCCACTAGAAAACTTAGAGTAACTCTTTCAAACCAAATTTTGACTAAGGATTAGCCTCTTCAGCCTGAGAGGGCTCTCTATATTTATCTAATGAGTTGCTCAATTAGGTCTTAAATCAGATGGCTAACTCCATGAATGTCTTAGTGTGTTTGATTGCAGGTGAAAAATGGGATAAATTTCACTACCATTGGGCTCATGGAGTCAGTGATAACTAATTCTGCTTGTGGAAGCTGAGGCTTCTACCATTTAAAAGGAAAAAGATAATACTAACAACAGAAACAATTCAATAACTTAATGTCAAAAGGAAGTCAGAGCACAAGGGAATGAATTATGAGTAATTTAACATCAAGACATTGAGAAAATATATACAGAAAATATAAGGCATAAACTCATTGCAACAGTCAAAGAATCTCAGGTTGAGTAGAAAAACACCATCATTGTCTATTACTGAATATCAACAAAGCTTTACAAAGTGGTAGCGTCAAGTAACATTATCCAAACCCTTCCAACTCTAAAAATATCTCATTTATAGAGTGAGGACTCATAAAAATGATTTTACACCTTGCTAGCTTCGAATTCCCACCTCAGATACCTATTTCAAATATGATTACATCACTTGGAGTCTTCCTAGGGATATTTTTGTTTTTGCAGAGTTTGAATACAAAAACGACTCTTCTTTCATTAAATAATTCAACAAATCCATTTAATAACCCTTATCAATTGAAACCAACTAATTTTGTGAGTGTACAAGAGTGCTGATGTCATTATGCCACGTGGATGCTGAGCTGGACCTCCTCCAAGTCGAATTTTACAATTTTTTCATAAATCTGGTTAGTGAAAATTCTGATAAATAAGCTTCAAAGATGAGTGTATAATTTCCACACCTGGATGGATTTTCAGACACTAAGAGAGGTTTTTGTATATGGGCCTGTGCTGAAGAAAAACCTCTTTCAGATTTCCAAAATAATTTTTTAATTGGTCAGAAATCAAATTTGAAGTTGACTGCTAAAACAGTCATGTACATAAAAAAATTTAGCGTTCATTTCGTAGCAAACTCCAAAATCCACCTTTTGCATAACCTTTGACCTTTTTGACTGTTGGAGGATCTTCCTTGGGGATAATGAGTTAAACACAAATTTTTTCCCACTTTGATTTTGACCATAGCTATGATTTTAAGCAAAAATTCACCTACAACAGTTTCGTAGTGAAATTTGGCCTTCAAGCCTAGGCTTCACTACGAAATTGCTTAATTTGCTGAAAAACCCAAAAATCCTCCCTTTTCTTCAAAATTTCACTTTCTGGGTCTACAAGATGATATGATGAAGCATTTAAGGCAAATTAGGTTCAAACTTCCTCTTATCCTCCTCAAGAAACAACATTTTCACCTTCAACAAGTTCCTCTATTAATAAAAATAGAGCTGTCTTTTCTGAATTTTAGGGCTCATAAATGATCTCATATATCCATATCCTTGATATATGCTGCAAAACAGAAGGAGTTTTTTGTATATTAGTTTGTGTTGAAGAAAAACCTCAATTGGTTTTTTGAAAAACATCTCCAGGAGTCCGGGAACTGCATTTGAAAAATCTGTCTCAAATAGGAAAAAAACACATTCTGAAAATAGAGCCGAAAGACATCTTTGAATCTCCAAATTTGTAGCACCTTTGAGAAAAGTGAAAGAGATTCATGTTTTTTGATACGTTCTTGACAATAACCTCTCTCATTTTATTATAATTCTCCTCTGTTTTCACAGAAACGTCTCTTGAAGTTGACTGCTCAAAAAGTAAAAAAACAGAGAAATCCTCAGATTTGCTACAAAATTGTCAGGTAGTTTCGTAGCGAAATCTGCCTATATTACATAGAATTCGCTACGAAATTGTGAAAAATCAGACATGTGGCTAGAAATTAGTTTTTAAACCAATGCATGTGAACCTAAGGTGTATTTGATAGATATGATTGAGATGAAATGACTACTAAAGTGTTTTAGAATTAGGATAAAGACTTATTTCATGAAATTCCCCTTATTCCAGGGAGTCAACCACCAAATGTACATCATTTTGACACCCTTTTGCACAAAATAATGGAATATAAAAGATCATTTAGGAACTATTGGAGGGAGAGGTCATACGTACCAATACAAGCCCTTATTCATCATCGATAATCACGGTGTTAAAGAAGGAAGGAACTTAGTGCATGTGTATTAATTTTAGGGTTTTCAATAAGTTAAAAATCAAGGGAGAATTTCCCATCCTATTTATTAACAATATCTTGGATGAAATTCATGGAGCAAAGTTTTTCACTGAGCTTGATCTACATTTAGGATACCACCACCTTAGGATGAAAGATGCAGAGATCCCAAAGACAACTTTCAAAACACACAAATATCATTATGAGTTTCTAGGGATACTTTTCAGTCTTTTTAATGCTCCAATCACTTTCTTTATCCTTGTACCAAAATTTTCAAACCCTTCCTATGCAAGTATGTGTTAGTATTCTTTGATGATATCTTGATCTATAGTAAAGAATGGGAATCACCGTGACATAGAGCATGTTGATAATTGCTTGCAACTTTTGAGAGACAACCAATTATTTGTGAAGAGCTCCAAATGTTCTTTTGGGGTCTCCAAGGTTGAATATTTACATCACATTCTAAGTTAGGAAGGAGTATGAGTTGATCCCAAGAAAGTGGAAGCTCTGCAAGACTGTCCACAACCCAAAGTATTGAAGAGTTTGGGGGGATTCTTAGGTCCTATAGACTACTATAGGAAATTAGTGAAAATTATGGAAAAATTGTAGCTCCCATAATTTAACTCCTTAAAAGGAATGCCTTTGTTTGGAGTGAGGAAGACACACAAGCATTCATTGATTTAAAAGAAGCTGTGTGCCCTATGCCAATATTAGTAGTAACTAACTTTAATAAAACCTTTATCTTGGAATGTGATGCATCAAGATGAGGTCTAGGGGTAGTATAAATACAATATGGATGACCCTTGACATTCAACAGTAAGAAATTGTGTCTGCAATTTGGGAAAATCAACATATCAGAAGGAAATCATTGTTTTCCTTCATGCATTGGAGACTTGATGACCATATCTCATAGGGAGGCATTTAAAAATCAAGACTAACCATCATAATCTAAATTACTTCATCAAAAAATTATTTTCTTCAAAAGAGAAACATAAACAAGTCACCAAGATGTTGGGATATCATTATGAGATCATATTTAAGAAGGGTAAAGGGAATATTGTGGTTGATGCTTTATCCAAACAATTTGAAGATGATGCATCACTACTTTCCTTATCATTACCAAGTCCACGATTGATTGAGGAAGATTGTAAGGAATGGATAGCAAGCAATACTTTAAGGCAACTCATCCAAAAGCTTCAAACATATCCCAAACCTCCTAAAAATTATACATGGAAATAAGATATATTGTAATAAAAAGGGTGTACTGTTTTGGAAAAAGATTTAACCATATGATTTTTAGAGGAGATACACTCATCACCAATAGTAAGTCATTCTAGATTTCCTAGAACTTATGAAAGAAGTAAGTGTTCATTCTTTTAGGAAAGCATGAAAACAAATATCGATGATTTTGTAGCATTTTGTGATTCTTGCCAAAGAAAAAAGGGAGAGACAACAAAGTTACCAAGAGCATTGCATCCTTTACCAATCCCAACACAGATGTGGAAAAACAAAAACATTTCAATGGATTTTACTATAGGACTTATGAAATTGGGAAACAAAACAATGATTATGGTGGTGGTGGATCATTTTTCAAAAGTTACTCATTTATGTGCCCTAGCTTATCCTTACACTTCTTCCTTAGTTTCCTAGGCCTTCATCGATGAAATCTTGAAGCTACATGATATGCCACTTCCATTATTTCGAATGGAGACCCCACATTCAATAATTTTTTTTTCATAAGAGTTGTTATTACTTCAAGGTACACAACTGAATATGAGCACTACATATAATCCTCAAACAAATGGTCAAACTGAAGCGATCAATAAGTGCTTAGAAACATATTTGAGATACTTTTCTTTTGAAAATCGACACCAATGGGGAGAATGGCTTCCCTTGGATGAATGGCGATATAATACCACTTATCATGGAGGTACCAAAATGAGAGAAGCTATTATATGTACCCTAAAGGACAACTTTGACATGGCACAAAATTGAGTGAAACAAGTTGATTAACATAGATATAAACATTCTTTTTTTGAAGTGGATCAAGTTTTCCTTCACCTAAAACCTTATAAACGGACATGTCTCAAGGATAAAGTTCCTCAAAATGCACCTCTTCAGTTTTATGGTCCCTATTAGATCATAAAACACATTGGTGACGTTTCCTACAAACTGGATCTTCGAGCGCACTTCAAGATTCATCCAGTCTTTCATGTGTATTATTTGAAGAAGGTTGTTGGATCAAATTATACATTGCAGACCAACCAATTGAAACTTGATGAAGTTTCATTTGGCTCCAAATAGAAGCAATATTGGATAGTAGATATTGCCAATTACACCAATGCATTATCAAGGAAGTATTGATCTAGTGCAAAGTTATGCAACCAGAGATGCCACATAGGAACTAATAGTGATTCTCTAACAATTCCTCATCTTCAACTTGTCACTTTAGAAGGGTGAGGGCATGTTAGGGTTCTAATCTACCCCTTAAATACATTGTTAATTTATGTGGCCCATTAAATAGTTGGATAATAGTCACTCATTGTAAAAAAAGGTCATATTTGTTAATTAAGCCCAAAGTAGTTGGTAGGATCTCATTAGAAGTGGGCCCATAGGTTGTTAATATTCTCCATGGATATATATATATATATATATATATATATATATATATATATATATATATATATATATATATATATATATATATATATATATATATTGAGTAGAAGGTCATGCGATGTTTTGTTAAGAATTGTAATTGTATTTAGAGCATTGCTCTTGGAGGCTATTCCCTTGAAGAGGCAAGTGACCATACCTCTCTATTTTCTATTATCAAAGATATATTTGTTGGGTTTATCTCTTTTCTTTCTTGTGTTCTTGGGTTTTGCATTATATTTCCTCTGAATTTCACTACAGATTCTGTGTATTATTATTCATTGACAATACAAATTGTCATGGACAAGCTCCTTGAATTCTTCATCCACTAATATTCAAGTAGATTGCCCTCTTTGAGCTCTCATTTCTGCTTCTGTTCTCGCAAGTTTTCCATGCATATCTATGTTTGTCTTCATTACAGCCTTCATTTATTTTAATAGACTGCCTTTGGAAGGGCACCATCACGATGGTTTGTTTACCCTTCCAATTTTCCAAAAGGAAAAAATAAAATAAACCAATGAAATACTTATCACAAAATTTACAGGAAGTAAAACAACTAAGAACTTATTACAAAGCTTGTTGGGTATAGTCAATGGAGGTTTTTCTTGGGTGGTTGAGATGAATTATTGTTATCCTCCCCACCTAGGTTTAATCCATGCAAGTGACATGGTGGACTTTGTTGTAATGAATTCTAAAATTGTTGTTGAGTCTAGCCCCTCTAGGACCGAAAAATGTATGTTCCTCATATGAAATTTAATGATATTTCTCATGGAAAAAAAATTCAATGAAAATCCAATTTAAACCTACAATTAAAGAATTTTTTGGCATGCATTTTTCTATCACCTTTTGTTTAGGCTAACCATTATACACAATTTATAATTGCCATTAAAATGATATTTTAATATTAATATCATTAAAAGTTTTTGTAAATGAGATGTAATGATAATTAAAATCAACTACTAAAAAATTCATCTTATTAAAATCACTAGAATTACTTGGTTTTTTAAATTTAAAAATTGTGATTTATATTTTTCATATTTTTTATTAAATTATATACACCTTTTATCAAATCATATACAAATTTTGAAATTACATTTTAACAACTTTATGGTTTGATAACAATTATTTTATCTCAAGAAAGAATTTTATCTCAAGACTAAGATAATGAACCACAATGGTATCTTAGTCCTGATGATGAACGAGAGTAGGAGGATCCAAATGCTTCAACCATATATTTTTGAATATGATTTCACCTAAAAATTTCTTTCTCTAAACAATATGAATCACATAAACCTAAATTAGGAGATAGCAATTATTTTACTATTTTCTAAAATTATTGCCATAAAATTTGAAATATTATAAATCTTCCCTATTAATTATGAATAGTATAAGTCTAAATTCGAAAATAACAATTATTTTACTATTTTTTAATATAATTGTGATAAAATTTTAAATATTATAACTCTTCCTTATTAATTTTTTTTGTTTATTTGTTATAATTACGTGTAATCAAAATTATTATAATAATATTTTAACTGGTCAATCAAATACTATAAATTTTTCATATTAGTATTATTATTATAAGCAAACCATGGCATGTTAATTGATCTTTTGAGTTTTTTTGTTTTATAGATATAGATTATGTGCTTACTTTGTTTCTCTAGAAAAGGCTAATAATTAAGAAGTATAGTTAAGTTTTTAATTTCATTTTTTCTTTTATAACCATTAATCACATAATTTTAAATAGAAAATTTGTAAAAAATAATAAAACGTCATAATTACTTATTAAAAATGAAAAACTATCAATATCAACATCTAAATTGGTTCATGTTATTAATATGCATTCCTTCATCACCATTCATTTGCATTTCGAATTCACCGCTCTCCTTTTTTTCATTTTCTAACTTATGGCTATGATTGATGTTATTAATATATATTTTTCATTTTATTTTTTATAATCATTTATATAAAATTCTATTTCAAACTTTACTATCACTTTCTTTTTCGTTTATTTTCTAATCTATAACTTTTATATATATGTTAAATATTTTACTATTTCTCATAATATTATATATAATTCATAATACTAAAATGATGGACTTTGTACTCATAGTATGAGTGAAGAAATATATATATATATATAAAACTTAAATATTTTATATATATCAATCATAGTATTAAAATGATGGACTTTGTACTCATAGTATGAATGAAGAAAGAAATATAAAACATGATGGACTTTGTGCTCACTGACTATTTTCTTGAGATGTTTGAGAAGTGTAAGTCGTATTAGAAATTGAATGTGATATTTTTAAATTATTATTATTATTATTATTATTTATTTATTTATTTTTTTAATAAGAAAAAGTTTTTTTATGAGTTATGTATTTAGTTATAATAAAGTATATGAGGGAAATTTTCTCATAATTTTTTTTAGATTTTTTTAATAAAAAGAAAAAAAGAAAGAAAGTATTTTTAACCTTTATGGAACAAATTGCTTCTTCATTTGGCTCTTGTATTTGTTGGAGTTAATGCTTACATCTTATTTGAAAAATTGATTTGTGATAGTTAAGAAATTCTCTCGACTTCTCTCTAAATTATGAATAAATTGAATATTAAAAACTCTATTTAATAAAAAAATCTAAATGTAATCAGTGTAATTGTGTATAGTGACATACACCTTAGTGTGAATATATGAATCCCTTAGTTAATTTTATCATGATATTAGAGCCTATCTAAACTAACCCCTTATGGGGAGGCCAAGGGGAAGAAAGAATGTATTTTGTTGCTACGTAATAGTGTGTTAGTTTATATATGGAAGCCGTAATTGTTTGTCAGTCAAACCTGTTGTTGAGACAAGAGGGTTTATTGCAGGGTTATGAATATCACCGATAACGCGCTTTGAACAGGGGAATGTCATTGATGCGAGATCTGTTGAGGTTGCCGGCAAAGTGATCGATTTGGAGCTATGGAGTTTGACTGTTGTGTCGCTGCGAGGGCCGAGAGGCTATGATGTTGCCATTGACAGATCCTTCAGGTGATGTTGCCGTTGACAGATCCTTTAGATTTGCGGGCTTTGTGAAATTGCGAGGGACAGGGTTTGTTATCTCTTTTTGTTGGCCATGATTGATCTGTTTTCGTATTGCCGCTTGTGTAGTCACAACCTGTAGTTTTCGGACGATGTGTTTTTGCGATTCGAAGCTTGGTCTGCTCGTGTATCATTCCCTTATTTTCTTGCAGAAGAAATTTAGGGCCAGAAAGGAAGGCGGTGGTTTCGTTCGGCGCTCTGTGGACGACTGTGTTGACTGTGTTGACTACTGTGCCTGTGAATTGGTGGTTTCAGGCCAACACTGTTGAGCAACGGTAACAGGTAGGTAATTAAGTGAAAGAGGGAAAGAGGGTGGTACTTTTAAGATAGTAAAGTAACAAGTTTGTCGATTGCCCTCCAAATTTGGTAACGTTGTTGTAGTACATCGAGCTGGCTTGATCAAAGCCCTCACTACGGATCTTGGAACAGGCCAATCTATGTATTTATGGTATAATTCTCCAGATCAGCTGCAGAGGGCGTTTTGAGGGGCAGTGGTGCCAGATTATCTGGAAAAGTTGCAGGGATCCACTGGCACTACGGCTCAAAATCTCACGCTGCAGAGTTGACTGCACTAAGTTGCAGTGATCTCTGGTTAGAGCGCGTGAAGTAAAGCGGAGAGAACATTATCCGGCTCTCTATTCATATTTCTAACATGTTTTTCCAGGTTTTGACCGAGGGGGATTTTGTGAGCAGCTCTCCTCAGTCATAAGCTTCAAGTAACCGTGTTTTTCTTCCTGTATTTCATCCTCTCGAGTGTAGTGTACTTGCAAGTTGTATAATCAGCGGAGTTTATATGTGGCCAATGACGTGTCGGATACTTGCCCATTTCATCTATGTATCTTAGGCCAAACAAGCTCGAATTGGAAGGGAGCCGGGAAACTATGCATGATTTCCCTCACTTTCACATCGATAAGCGTACCTGTTCAAAATTTGTGTGGTTTAGTAGTATTATTGTTTTAAATTAAGTGAGGATGACTTTTCAAAATCAAATAAAAAGGCTATGATGTAATCGCTGAATCTAGATACATTTCGTACAATTTTTCTATACAACTAGTGAGTACAACAGTTGGCACCCATTTATCTCGATAGATGGGAGCTCGTCCATAGAATGACTAGTAGTTCAACGATCTGTCTGAAGCCACTATTTAAAAGATTGAGTGGAAGTAAGACTCAATATGGATGGTTGTCCAGATAGTATGGCAGTTGCTGATCTAGGGAAGGATTCCTCATTCCTTGAAGACTTTGGAGTGGTCTTCTAATGAGGTTATGCGACAGTTTGGGATGCTGTCCAGTGATTGACTTCAGGAGGTCCTTGATTCGGGAGTTCAGAAGCCAAACTCGGGAATCCAACTTGCTGACTACACCTTTACGAGGGTTATGAAGCAACTTGATGGAGCCTATACTGATAAACAAAATAATGACTGTGTTTTCAATAAATTTATGTAATGTAAGCATTAAGAGGGGATGTTGGAATTAATGCTTACATTCTATTTGAGAAGTTGGTTTGTGATGGTTGAGAAATTATCTCAAACTCTCTCTCTAAATTAGGAATAAGTTGGATCTTAGAAACCCTATTTAATAAAGTAACCTGAATGTAATCAATGTGGGTGTGTATAGTCGCATACACCTTAGTGTGAATATATGAGTCCTTTAGTTAGTTTTATCAGTAATTGGCCCTTTTCCAATGAAATTTTAAAATAATCACTCCCAGTTTCTCGACAAACTCTTACTAAGGACATTATTACTGTAGATTCTACAAGATTGGTGTGAAGTTTTACAATAGCTGCTCCCAACTTCTCGACAAACTCTTACCAAAACTAAGGCCATTACTAGAGTAGATTCTACTAGATTGGTTATTCAACAAAATTCATTTGTACTAGATTGACATATTTTATTATGAAATGAAAATTAAATTAAATTAAATTGTATGTTCACGAGACTAAAAATAGCCTATGGACTATGAGTTCCCTTTCTTTTCTTATTCAAATTGATGATGAACTAGTCCAACTTTTCAACAATCTTATAGCTGAAAAGACAATGCCAAGAAACAAATGGTGACATATTCCCATAACTTTCTTTAATGTCTTTAAATACATCACAAACCAAAATGAAATGTTTTTCGAATAAACATTTTTTAAACACTGTTGAGACACTATTCGTAATGCTTCTGCTATCTTCATTAGTTCTCTGGAGATCCGACATTTGCTAGCGCATCCCATCCATTTCATCTTCCAATTAGCGAAATTTGTCTTGTTGCCTTTGTACTTCCTCGAAATAATAATTTGTCAAAGGTTTAAGATTTCAGCATACCAATCCAAATCCAAGGGAGGGTGAGGGCACCACCATAATCATTTGTCATAGGTCGGGCACTGCTATAATCATTTGTTAGTGGTCTAAGATTTCAGCATACCAATCCATCCAAGGGAGGGTGATGGCACCACTCTAATCATTTGTCAGAGGTTGAGCACCACTATAATCATTTGTCAGAGGTCTAAGATTTCAGCATACCAATCCATAAGAGAGTGAGGGTATTGTTGATAGTGGTGGGCAATTTTTCGTTGGCTATTGGTGTGATGATGACTGAACCAACACTGTAGAGGATGATTGACTGCAGAGGATGATTGTATGTTGATGAGGCTAATTTTGAAGCTTCACTAGGAGACAAAATTTGAAATGAGAGCCATTTCACTCGCACCTATAGAATGAGACCATAGACGTGGAGAGTTGAGACTTCCCAATTGCCTTTCTTCCCTGCAGGATACTGGATTTGGATACTTCCCTTACTTCTAGCAACCTTTTGAGACTAGTAATTGAAAATTGCAGAGAAAGACACTATCTCTTTGCAAATTGTGGGGAATTTACTCTTCTTAGACAACATTGAGTTTCAAAGTTTGTGAGGGCTCTAGTGTCTTTTGTGAAATCTCTGAGAATTAATTGTTCTGAATAGCTTGAGATGCACCCTTAGAGCACATCAATCCGCAGAGGGGAGGCATACAATACCATTCGAAGAGGGAAGCCCTTCGACATCCATCTTGCCTAAGTGTTCAATTAAATAGGAAGGAATTATTCTCTGCTTATGACTCTTGACCTTAGCCTTCATGAATAGATGAAGTACTACAGTCCAGTCCCACACTTTGGGAGCTGGACGCACTGTCATTTCCAATGAACTTTGCCTAAGGATAACCATTTGCACAGGTATGTTGCCCATATGGGAATGATATAGAGGGCCGAAAAAAATATTGTGACGCTAGCCTCAAGTTAATAAGCCTCGTGTATGAGATCATTACTCCTGCTACCTCCTGCCACGGGATTGGAGGAGTATGGCACTTGGATTGTGCTACACCTTTGATCCAACTAGTTAGCAGTGGCGGTGTGTGGGGAAATTTCTGATCCATACCTTGTGGTGAATATCCATTCAACGAGGGACTCGGAAATCAAAATTTGGATTATTTCATCTCCTAAGCATTTACTTCATATGGTCCATATGGTCCTTGTTCTAGTTGGCATGCAATGTTGGCTTGCATGTCTATTTCCTTATTTTGTCCATGGAGAATATGGACGTAAGATTTATAAGGGAATGTCTCTAGGATGCTATGGATTCTTCTTCGGAGAAGGAGAGTAAGCTGATTTTTCTTAGGGAAGGAGCTTGAATGGAGGCACTTCATGATGATAAAGAGAATTTCCTAAATTACAATGGAAGAGATGTCATGTGTATTGGCTAACTGAACACCAAGTTATATACCATACATATTTGCAAAATTATTCAATCTATGGCCTAGCTCCATGTGAAATTTAATTTTGTTTCTCTTTCATTATTAATGAGAATCTGTCCTCTCCTGCCATGATATTGAAATTTTACATCTAACTTAAATGTTTATTTTGAATAGGGCGTGTTGAAAAATGTTTCAAAATGAGAGAGATGCTAGGGTTCGGTGAGCAACTAGGGTTTAGGCATTACTGAAAATCTGACAATGCTGAATACGGGGAAGGAGAAGCGGATCAGAGACAACTCTGAGCGACTGGATGACAGCATCGTTAGGGGGGGAGAGAGATACCCTCCTACCAGAGTGTGATGGCGGGGGAATATAACAACAAACAAACATGATCCCAAGGAGGAGGGTCCAGCCCTAATGCAGGCTCGATGCTGGGAGCATAATGGCAGGCAAAATCCAGAGCCCAATGCTTGCCAAGAGCCACAAAGAAGCCCCGCTTTGTCATTCCAGCAAATAAACTAGATAAATATCGAAGTTATATGAAGGACCATGCCTTAATCTGCAAATTTATAGGCATATGGCCAACTGAGAAGGATTTTCTCAAATGGATTTAGTTAAAATGGCAACCTAAGGGCCATATAGATCTGAAATTTGGGTCTAGAGGATTTTTTACAGTAATCTTTACTGATCTTATAGATAAAGAAAGGATTTTTGACGGACGCCCATATTTCTATTATAATGCAGGGTTATTCTTGAGACAATTGGATGAATGTTATAACACTCACTAAGAACAATTCCTGGTCGCGCCGATTTGGGTGAGGCTTTTTGCATTGCCGGTGGATTTCTGAGATCCTGAAATATTGGAAGGTATTGGTAACTCCCTTGGAAACTTTGTTAAAATAGCAGAAACAATTCGTCGAGGAGGGTATACCTCTTTTGTCCGCATCGGTGTTTATATGAATATATCAGAGCCTTTACCTGAATTAATAGAACTGGAATATGAAGGGGAAGTTTGGCAGCAGCTTCTTGACTACGAACATATTTCGTTTAGGTGTCGAAGATGTCATGAATATGGCCATCTATACAAAACCTGCGCTCTCAACAATCCAGACCAGAAGGAGGGGAAGCAATTAGATGGAGGTGGAGGATCACCTGAAAAAGAAGATGGATTCAAGACAGTTACGAGTAGAAAGAAGAATAGTAAATTGCATGCAAATCAGACCAACAACTAGCTAAGCAGAGGAATAATCAAAACCGATATGAAATACTATAGGTATTGGGGAAAACTTGAAGGAAGTTGAACAAATCAATGAAGAAGGTCAGGGCCATCTAACTCAAAAAACAGTGAAAGCTAAAAGAAAGGCATAAGCGGAACCAACAAAGAAGGAAGATCAATCACAAATGGTGGAACAATCGGCTATGGAGGTGGACACTAGTAAGGATGAGTTAAGTATAGAAGAGGTTGCGTTAAAAAAATTACTGCAAGAATGGAAGAACCTAGATGACAGATTTATACCAGATGACCAAAAGACATTGTATAAAGAAAATTTTGAAAAATACTTGACTTCCCAAGCTCAAAAATAGACGGAAATGACGGATAATCTGAGCTCACAGAAAGGTTCTTCTCAAGAACCTAGCACCAAACCAAAGGAGGATAGAAGAGGGGACGAAAGAATTTGCAAGAATCGATACAAATGGGAGGAGAAATGTTAGTTAATTCAGGGAGGGTAATACCGTTATCAACAGTATTCCAAAAATTACACAAAGTTTCCCATTGATAGAGATCTCTTGGAATATGAGAGGCCTAAACAGTGAAGGAAAATAGAGATGTTTAAAAGAAAGATTAAAGACAAAGAAGCCGCAGGTGATACTTCTGCAGGAAACCAAGGTCTCAAGGAAAAAACTTGAGGAGATCCTGAGGTTCTTGAAACCTCGCTACTAAGCAATGGTCATAGATTCGAGAGGCAATTCAGGGGGTATAGCTATTATGTGGAACCCAGCAGAGATTATGGCGGAAGGCTGGCTAAGACTTCCTCGCATTTAACTGGAAGGTTCAGGAAAATTGGGATGACTGATAGAATTCTTATTTCATTTGTCTATGGCCCTCATATTCTAGGAGAAAAGGCAACGTTCCTTCAAAGAATAAGAATGCTCAAGAATATGCATAATGAGAAGTATTAGCTAATAGGAGGTGATTTCAATATGATCACTAGTTTGGCAGAAAAAAAAAAGGAGGCATAATAAGAGAAGAACTAGAAATGGAGTTATGTAGGGATCTGTTAATTGACTTGCGGCTAGTCGACATTCCTACTGTTAATGGAAAGTACACTTGGAACAATAGAAGAGGGGGTGATCACCAAGTAGCGTCAAGGCTTGACAAGTTCTTAGCATCTGAAGCCATTGTCAGCATTGATGTTTTATATGAGGCCTCCATCCTTCCTAGTTTTGGATCAGATCATTGGCCAATATGCATGGAGGTAGACATGAAGGAGCGTAATAAAAAAATGTTGTTTCGATTTGAGGCATTTTGGCTAAGGGACCCGACCTTTCTAAATAAAGCTAAGGGATGTTGGGAATCAAGTCAAGCTCAAGGATGTAATATGATGCATTCATTCCAACTTCATCTAAAAGACTTAAAACAAAAAATCAAGAAATGGAATAGAATAGAGTTTGGGAATATTTAGTAGGATAAGGAAATTTTATGGAAACAAAAATCTTGAATATAATGGCTAAGAGAAGGGGATAGAAATACTAACTTTTATCATCACGATATGGAGGCCCTATTGGTGAACCATTTCAGTAATATCTTGATGGAACCAAATCAACATAGAACAGAAGCTATTTAAAGAATAAATAAAAACATACCTTATATAATCAGTCAAGAACATAATCTGGCTCTTTTAAGAGAAATCAAGCTGGAGGAGGTGGAAGACGTGGTCAAAGGTCTAGCAAAAAACAAATCCCCCGACCCTGATGGATTTACAACGGAATTCTACTAGGAAGCGTGGTCCTTCATGGGCAGAGATATATGGGAATTGGTAGAGGAATCTCACCGATCTAGACAGGTATATCCAGCCCTGAATTCCACTCTCATTTCCTTAATTCCCAAGCAGGATCATTTTGACGAACCAACTAGCTTTCGACCCATAGCTTTATGTAATGTAATATACAAAATCTTGTCCACTATTATAGTGAACTGCCTTAAGCCTATCCTTCTAGCTTTAATCTCTTTGGAACAAACTGGTTTTGTGAAAGGGAGACAAATCCTGGATGGTATAATTACTGCTAAGGAATTTATTCACTCTCTCAGAACCCTCAAACCCAAAGGTATGATGATCAAACTTGATCTTTTAAAAGCTTATGACCGTATTAGCTGGAACTATCTTAAAGCTATTCTTCAGGCGTTTGGATTTGATTTGAGATGGATTTACTGGATCATGTATTTTATTTCTTCACCTAATTATTTTATACTGCTTAATGGTGTTCCGTACACTCCTTTTAATGCCACCCATGGGTTAAGACAAAGTGACCCGTTATCCCCCTTCATTTTTTTTATAGCAGCCGAAGGCCTAGGTAGACATATTAAAAGAAAGATCCAGGGATGTCACCTTAAGGGTTTAAATCTATGGGGTGCAGGCCTTAATCTATCCCACCAACAATTTTTCGATGATATTATGCTCTTCTGTCAAGCAGCTCTGAAGGAATCTAAAGAAATTCTCTCCATTCTTAAGGATTTCATGGAAGCCTCTAGGACTCTTATTAATATTGACAAATCGAATGTGTTATTCTTTAATACTAATCCGCTATCCCAATGCTTTCTGGCGCACAGCCTGGGGTTCAACATAGGATCATTTCCTATGAAATAACTAGGTATCCCTCTCAGCCCTAACTCCCTTCGGGTTTCTGGGTGGAAAGATCTCCTTTACCGGATCCAAGCTCGACTTCAAAATTAGTCATTTTAGGCGCTAAACGCTCTGAGTCATGTTGTTTGGTTGAAAGCCGTTTTACAATTTGTCCCTATTTATCAACTATCGAGATTGGTAGATCCTAAAACCACTTGTATTGATATGGCTAATATGTTTAAAAAATTCTTGTGGCAAGGATCTCAGCAAGCTCGTAAATGGGCTCTTCTTTCATGGGAAAAGCTCATGAAAATGAAAAAAACAGGAGGCTTGGGTTTGAGATCTGTATTTTTTAATCAGGTTGCTAAGCTCCGGTGGAGATGGATACAGGGAGGCAGAGATTTGTGGAAAAATATCTAGGAGCAGAAGTGTGAAATGCCATTAACTACTGTAGGGAAATTGAAGGTTCAAAATACTACTAAAGGATCAACAATCTGGAACTTTGTGGTGTTAAATAAAGACCTCATCAGAGAACATAGTTTCTGGGAAATCAGGGGAGGTAGCATTGCCTGGTTTTGGGAAGATTCATGGTAGCAACGAGAGAAATTATTTAGTCGAATTGATCTAGGGGAGATATTCTTATTCACAAACAAGCCGAATACCATGGCTGTAGCGCAATTTTTGGATGAAGGGATAGACTTTCAATGGAGAAAATGGAATCTAAAAGACCAATGGAAACATGCTCCTGTAACTCATCAATGGGAAAATTATGAAAAGGAACTCAAATCTAAAAATTAGTAGTAGCAATGGGGGAGGATATCCTTAGATGGGGGTATCGAATGAAAGGCATGTTTACAATACAAGAAGGATATTACATTAAATCTAATAACTTACAAAATATACCAGTACCTCTTTGGAAAAAAATATGGTCGACAAAACATTGGCCGAAAATTGAATACTTTCTATGGTTCGTTAGTCATGGAAAGATACTCAACTGGGATAAGTTGTAAAAGAGAGGAATGCATAGTCCGTCGGCTTGTAAGATGTGTTGTAAGCATACATAAATGATAGAACACCTGTTGAATCAATGCCCTGTTGTTGAATATCTATGGCGAAAACTCTCCTCCCCTTTTTAACAAACGGATAAGGACAACATGAGTATCAAGCATACAATTGAAGTTTGGAGAAAATGGGGATATCAATGCTTTGTTTTCAAAAAAGCGTGGGGGCTTTCTATGGGCTTTCTTATATGGGAAACGTGGAAAGAAAGGAACAGGAGAAAATTCAAAGAGGAGTCTTGACAACTAAAAGAGACATGGAACACAGTTAGGGAGAATATAAAGGAAATCATTCTTGCCGAAAAATGACATCAGGACGACTGGAAAGTGAATGCGAATGAGACTACGATTTTGGCCAAACTCAACCTCAAACCCCAAATGCTTGTTTTGGCCTCATGGAAACAAACACCTTTGTTAAGTCATCGGAAGGATAAATTCAGTGTTCCACAACAAGGCTTCATCAAACTCAATTACGATGGGGCCTCTAAAGGTAATCTTGGCAAAGCAGGAGCAGGTGGCATTTTCATATATTCACAGGGTCTGGTAATAAGAGTGTATGTGGTAGATTTGGGTTTTTCTACAAACAATGAAGCCGAGCTAACAACAGTAAATCAAGGAATCTTGATAGCAGTATGAGAACAATATCATAGGATAATAGTAGAGGGTGACTTAGCCATGGTAACTGGGGTTTTGCAAAAGTTGCAGCAAGGATCAGGGTGGGAGAAAACTAGTCGAAGCTAGAGAACAACCTACCTAATTTAGGAAATCAAAGACATTCTCCCTAGTATTGGCTACATGATCACATCCCATATTCGCAGATCTGGGAATGAAGTGACATATTTCTTGGCGAATTGGGGTTGTACTCATGAAGGACAACAATTTGAAATAACCCCGGAAGAAATGGCTCAGGAGGAGGGGATTCAAACTCTACAAGCGAGAGTTGACAGGGACAACAATGGTATTCAGAATCCTCGATTGGGGTGCCAATTGTCTAGGGCAAGGTGTGAGGTGGCACAAGACCGTGCAAGCCACATGGTGAGACCATGCTGACACACGGGGAGTAATGTGGGTGGTACCACCCACGCCGTATAATGACGACATTTAATACGGGTGGTAGACAACTCATGCTGTTAGACATGGCTTGGAAAAAGTGACAGCACGGGAGGAAGATAAGGTATGTCAAGGTTGGTAAGTTGGTTTCGTTGTTATCCGTTAAGCAAGGAGAAGAACAGGACGTTGGTAAACATGCGAAGGTTTTGACAACAGCTGCGTGGTGCTTCTTTGGGTATATTCTTAGCCTCATTATCACTATGTCTATTGTTGCGGTAAGGGAAGGCCTTCTTTCATTGGCTTTATTTCTGTTTTCTGCGTATGGGAGATATAAGAATTATCGCGATTTTACTATGATGTCTAGGTTTTGGGCTGGTTTATTGAATTCTACATGTAATGTTACGATGGTTAAGCCTTGGAAATCCGGCTGTTTTGAGTACTGGGATTTATATTGGTATGGTAATCTTGTCCTGGTCAGTTTTCATTTAATCCAGTCTGCTTTTCTCTTCTGTTCGGTTACTGTGGGTCGTGACAATTCCATTTTCTTGGGCATGATGTATGTTGTTGAGGTGGTAGGAGCTAGTGTTTTTGAAACCATGAAGCCCACCTTATCTGACCTGTTATATTATTTGAATGACTCTGCATGTCCTTCAATTGGCTCTGCATGTTGTTATCTCGGCTATGGTTGCTACTCCTTCATTTCGATTAACCCTATTCATCACACTGATAACAACTTTCATAATTTTCCAGATTATGGCCTTAATAATGCAAGCCAACATTTCTGCCTTGTTGACAACCTCCATAGCTCGGCCTGAAAATTCCATGAAATTGAATGCATCGCTTACAATGACACTTTTGGGGGGTAGAGTCTTGTCTTATAACTAGTTTGGTAAGATAGCCTTTAGGTTCTCCTTCGGGGGGCATATTTCTACTGCCAAGAACAGGGAGGGTTTCATTTCCAATTGCATTTGTGATACTACTCAAGTCTGTTGTCTGGGGGGCATGAGTGGCATGTATCCGGTTGTGTTTTGGGGTTACCGTCAAGTCTCTATCTGAGTGTTGTTGGTGAACGGAAACACTCTGTCTCTGCATGATTCGTCGCTGCAAGTCATGAACGTAATTCCTCTTTGGAAAACAGAGGTGCCTCCTTGTGGCCCTATTGCAAATTTGATATTTCGCAGGGATAAAGGAAGAAGGATTGATGATACGCAACATACCACTAAAATTGAGGAGGTTGCTATCAATAATCAGGATACTTTCATCTGTTGTTTAACTAAATCAATTGTTGAAATTATGTTTCCCTCCACAGGTATTCTTAGCTCCTCTACAGGTACTCTGAGACCCTTGGTCTGGCACCCGTTCTGGCCCAGAAATATAATTCAGTTGCCGACTAATTATCTACAAGACAAAATAGTGAAAGGTCAACCAGGGAAAAAAGAAGCGAAGGACAAAGGAAAGTTGGAAAAAGGAAAGTCAAAAGTGGGCCCAAGCAGGAGGGGAAGAAAGTCAGGCAAAGAAATAATGGAAAATCTCTTCAAGGCTTATGGGGTAGGCACACTGCTCATGTGAAATCACTTATTTTAGGTTGGGAGCGAGACCATCAAACAAAAGAGAAGAAAGATAGAGGAAGAGATGGAGTTTTTGACAGATCCAAGTACTACCAGGGGCATAATGTCTTTATTCAAACAATCCATTCCTACATACTGGACAATGAAATTCTTATTGGCTAAGGCAATTATTAATGTTCAAGAAATAGGTGGCGATCCGAAAGCAACGTCTATTTTAGCTGAAATGCGAAGGGACATCCAGGAAATACATCTTCTGCAACATCACCAAAATGACTGCCTTGGCCAAATGGAACGTCAGCTGCAGAGTATGAACCAAGTTGATATGCCCGGGTCCAGTGTTAAGGACCCGACGCCTATTGAATCATCTGATGATTGAGTCTTAATACTTCTTGTCTTTTTGAGATGCACATTACATATAACATTTACTTTTTGATTAAGTCTTTGGATGTAATAGATAATAGACCTGTTGAGGCAGAAAATGTCAGGTTTAAAATTTATCAATTTTGGTTGGCCTTTAACTCTTTGAAGTGGCCAAGAAACTTGGTTTCCTATGGGCAGGTTGAGGCCATCCACCATATATTATGATTGTAACCTACTTTTCTTTTTTGATCTAATGGAAAATAGGGAGGAATTACTAAACTTACAATTTTTTTTTTTTTTGAATATTTTTTATAAATAAATTTGGAAAAGAAATAGTGAAAACTAACATTCATTAAAATGATCTAACTCATTTATTTTGAATATTTTTTATAAATAATTTTGAAAATGAAATAGTGAAAGTTAACATTAATTAAAATTATCTAACCCATTAATTTTATGGGTTATATAATAACCTACTCTTTATTATCATATGCAAAAAAATATATAGAGCAGAGTGTGTATAATATAAGGGTAGAAAGTTAGGGCAAAGATCAATTTGTATAAGGTTCCAATAAAAGGTAAATCATTCCATATAATTTTTATTTTTTATTTTATTATCAATGACTTAGTAACATTGGGAAATACAAATCCCTTTTAAATATTTTGTAAAGTAAAATTTGTAATTTTAGATCATTTCTTTTTTATTGGAACAAATAATTTTTGTATTAAAAAATCATATTTGGGGACACAACCATACAGTAGAAGTTAAAAAAATGGAATTTCATGCTTTGATAACTTCAAGAGAATACTGCCCAACAACTAACAAAATTATGCATCTACCTACTACTAGAATGATAGAAAACATTACACTGGTTACATATAATCTCAATAAATTGGCCAAAAATTTTATGCACCTACACTTCATTCTAGCTAGACTTTAGAAGTGGAGAGATCCTCCTTACACAAGATTATTTCCTCTATAAGAGGCAAGTATGGAATACTAGAGCGGATATGATTAACCAAGACCTCTAAGGAGGAGGTAATTTTCAATTGGCTCAAAGAGGCTTGAAGATTAACCACTTGCTAATTGAGAGAAGATAATTCATCCTTAGTGTTGCGCATATGGATTATGTGCTCCACTTACAAATCCATTGCCACTATTAGAATCGAAACTATTTGATTATACTTGATCTGCAATTGGAATATATCCTATTGAATTTGGCATAATTCATCCACCCAATTAGACTGAAAATCTTTCCCTTTCTCTCTTAGTTCCATCATTCTACAATTCAGACTATGAGAGATGAAGCGAGAATAGAGTTTCCCCAAAGAGGAGCTGCCAAAAGATGGCCCGAAATCGGGTAGCCAGAAACTTCTTATTCAACATAATAAGATAAGCCCAACATTAGGCACAAATAGGCAAGGGATAAAAAAATAAAACAATCGCTAGAGAAAAAAGGCTCTCTAAAGAGTTAAAACTAGGAGCTAGCCAAATATAACATGGTCAATTGATTCTTACTGCACACAATAGAAAAATTCCAACAATATACACAAAGAGGTAGAGAGAGAGGACTCCCCCTTCTCAAGGAACCCTTGAAACAAAACTAACTCCCAAGGAAATTTTTCCCTAAGATGACTAGGCTTGTGCAAGGTAGCAAGACCTTCAAGGAGTGCTCTTTCATCTAAATATCTAGGAACTCCCCTCATTTCTGCAACTTCAAAAGCTTCTTAGAAATTTATCCTTCCTAAATTAACTCATAAGATACCATGTTGGACCTTCCACACTCTCAACCTTGCAACCTGACTCACTCTTCTTAAATTCATTCTACAATCTATTCCTCTCTACATTATTTTAGATCTTGTATCTCCCAATTGTATCCTCGAATCCATTCATAACATTCAATGCAAATTCTTATTGTGAGGCACCCTAGATACCAGGAAGTGGGCATTAGTATCATGGAAAACTCTCCCCCAAATCTAAAAGGTGGGTTGTGTCTTCATGATTTGAAAAACCTCAATAATGTACTCGAGACATAAATCTGGTGGGCATGGCTCGAAGGTCGAGGGGGAATCTACAGATTTCTCTAGAAGCATAAGTATTCCAAGGATATCACTAACCATGATCTCATTCATATGCATGGTACTCAGTCCCAATCTCTAATATGGAACTATATTTGGCAACACAAATCTCTCATTCAAGAACATTACTTCTAGGAAGTTAGAAACAAGGAGACAACACTTTGTTGGCATGACTACTGGCAACAACTACCTCATTTGCAAGACAACAATAAGTTTGAGTATTTATATATCTTTCCTCGGTAAGAATATAACCACACAATTCTTCATTATTGGACAAGAGAAGCTTCCAAATTTGATTAGAATGATTAGAATATTTCCCCTAATCGCATTCATCTCAACTTCGACGTAATTTTTCCAATGTATAAGTAGAGTTCCAAAGACACCAAATTCGATTCTTCCATCCCTCTGACAAAATGAGTCGGGGACATCTTCCAAAAGGATGTTCTGATGTCAAAGAAGCCTATTCCTTGGGTGTTGGGCATCTCGATATCCACAATGACATGATATGGAGTCATATATGGACAACTCATCTCTAGCCAAAGTAGTTATCTTCTTATTACTTATTTCTCACAAAAAAATAATGTGGGACCAATTTCAACGTTAAGGATTTGAAGGACCAACTTTTTTTGTACTTTTCCAATGTCACAAAGAATCCATGGAACACATTCTCAACACTTATTCTTTTAGTAACTATTTATGGGACCAAGAAGTAACTCACTTCCACCAATCTGATCACATACAATATAACATCTTCAACACTCTCTCCCCTTATTGGAGACAACATTTTTTTTCAAAATCCCATCCTTATTAAAAAATGGGTTCTTTTTCCAAGTTTCCTTCTATGGGAAACATGGAAAGAAAGGAATTGTCATATCTTCAAAAACAAGGAATGAGAGTCGTCCTTTATTTTGGAAAGAATAAAGCCTAATATCCATGAAACCATTTGAGCCTTCAAATGGACTAAAGTCAATATTCATTTCCACCCTCCTTAATCTCCTATTCTCAATAATTGGAGTTTTCCTCTTTCCTCTATTCCTATCTCTTCTCCTCCTCCTATATCTTGATCATCTACCCCTTCCATTTAGACGACTCCTATCGAAAGATTTTTTCAAACTCAACTTAGATGTTTTCTCTAAAGGCAACCTAGTTCGAGCTAACTATGTGGGAGTCTTCAGAGACCATATCGATTATATGCTCAAAAAATATGCAGGAAATGTTGATTTTTGGGTATCTTCATGAGGTATTCCCCAACTACACAAGTCAACTCAAGAAAGAAAAATTAAATTAAATTTTAAATTGGTCAGGCAAGCCCTAAGAGTTTAAGTCAATCCAGCTAAGAGATGTGCCCCTTAAGCACCACAAGGACACTATAAAAGGGAATTTGATCTCCTCATTTCATCACTCAACTCAATCACACACATATTTATCTCCAACATGGGGGAAGCAATATGAGGAAGAGGTTGAATTTTTAAGGAGTCGAATTTTTGAAGTTTGAAAAACATTTAGCCAACATTTGACCATGTTGACCAGTGTTGATTAAGAATCTTATTAGATCTATTTGGCCAGCTTTGACCAGGTCTTTCTAGGCACTTTGATAGTAGCTAACTGTAAGTTACTTGACTACAGGTCTGAACTGGCCTTAGGATGAATTTCGACCCCTTTAACCTATGTTGACTTCTCTTCCTTGATCGTAATTTGACTAAGCATTTTTGGGCAGTTTGACTAAGCTTATTTGTTGCTACATAAGGCTGAATTTTGACCCATTTTACCAAGTTTGACCAGTGTTATGATTTAGGTCTTGGTTGACCAAGTTTGACTTGAAAATATCATATTATACTTTTGCTGAACTGAACAATTTATCCTATAAAAGATCATTGGGTTTTCTCTCAAGTTTGGGTTTCCCAAGGAAAAATTTTGGTGTCTATTATGCATGGATATTCTATTGTGATATTTACTATTTCTATTGTAGTTATAGTTGATTTTTTTTGGTGTATTTTCTTAATAATTGTGTGGAATGTGCTAAAGTAATATCATATATCATTGTAAGTAATTATCAATTGCAGAAAATTTTGCTTGTCTAATTAGCACTAGAAAATCAACATGGTATCAAAGCTTTGGTGAAGAAAGGCCATTGAGATCACCCCATGAAGACACCTATTTTGCAATTTGATCTTTGACCAGATGGATCCATCTATCAACCTTGAAGATATGTTGTGTCAATTTCCCATAGGGATACATTGATCTTTGCTTTGATAGTTTCATTTCTTCATTAACACATTAATTTCACCCCATATCATTATATCATTAATCAGATTTACACTATTATCCATCAGCATATGCAACTAAGTAGAAAGAAAAATAACATCATCATCATCTATGCAGTGGAACATAAAGGAACAAAGGAAGAAAATAATGCACACATAGAGACACCAGGATTGGTCTGAGACCAGGGAAAAACCCACTATGGGGAAAACCCTTGCAAATTATTCTTCTTAGATCGTCATCAAATGATTAAGAAAACAAGAGTACATTGAGCCATTGATCCATTGATCCATATCATCATAATGAAATTAAAAAACTAGCACATTCATAATATAACCTTAAACATACCTCTATTGAAGGATCCTGATTCTTAGAACTGTAATGCACTATCACTGACTATATTTAACTGTTGGATATTGTTGTCACTGTGTTGAACACTGCAACATACTGATAAATATTCTTTAGGCTCTGGACGCATGCAGAGATACTGAGAGTGAGCGCCTATGGCAGATATTGACACTACCATATCATTCTGTGTGTGTCTATGGCATATATAGACTACAAAAACTTCAGTCTCCTGTACGTGTGAGAAGTCGAGACTCATAAACTCTAGACATGTGTGAGCTTTGACCCTGTAGTTTCAGACCCTTTGCGCGAGCTTTTCTCCGAAGAACCCGTGCGAACCAAACAATAGAATAGAGAAGAGCGTGCTTGATCATTGTGTCCAAATGATATTGAGGTCTCTTCTATCTATAGGCTTTCATGAGGGTCCACTTGGGGTTGGCGCCAACTTAACCAATTTCACATGTGCTTAGGACAGACCCATTCCATTATACATGTATGAATAAAATAATTCAAAAATCAACTTCTACTTGACCAAATAGGGTGATATTTAGAGTGATTTTGGTCCTCTCAAAAATAGGGATCTCTTACAATTATTATCTTCATCATATGAGTTGTCCAAAGTGGAAATTGACCGCAATTTCATAATTTTAACACTCCCTCTCAACTAGGGAAAATTGCACCTGCTATATCTGTTAATCGATCAATATTCCATTCTCATATCTTCAAGCATCATCACGTATCATCCCTGATCATATATGTCATGTGGTCGTCATGATATGATCACATCATTACAAATCATCAATGTACTTCTCATGCTTATTATTGCTTATCTCTTGATTATTTCTGCTCGGATGCTGAACATTCTCAGATCTAGAAGAAGAAGATTTTTTCACTGGAGGGGAGCTTAGGCTACCACCCTTTATCCATTAGGCTACTACTTGGAATCTCTAGCAGTGGGCAACTACCTGAAATATTATCATCAATCATCATCGGAGATCATATCATCAAGGAGCACATCTCAACTTGTAACCACATTGGGGATCATATATCGACCCATAATCTCATGGGGGAGATATACATCTACAACCCCATATCGAGAAATAGGATATCCAAACACGCAGGGGATCCCATCTCGAGCCTAGGATCACATCGCGAAGCTCAATCTCAACCCAAAACCGTATAGGGTTATCTCAACCCATCCTATTTCCAACTGATCCTCCCATCAATGATCTTGAATATTCATGTGGTAGAACACTTACATCATAATCAACTTGGGTTGTACACCCTAAGTAAACTGTCAACCCGTTGCCCAAACGAGGAGTAGTATTCGTGACAAGCCCTTCTTGTGGGTATGATGCTAACTGGGATATACTCTACAAAGGACCAGACAAGGGAGCAACATTCTTTGACCCTATGAGGACGGGGGAGCAACATCTCTAACCCTATGGGTAACAGACAGGGGTATTACCCTATTTTCCAGAGTTCCCTCAACCCCAAGAGCCCTCTAGCTCAATTCCTCACCCTGGGAGCTCAATAAAGGAGGAAGAGTTGGCTCAGTGTCCTCGATCAACACTGCTTTCGTCACACTCAAATATGGTATATGCTTGTCTCAATAGCAACTAATTCCTGTTCATACAAGACATCAAATAAAATATTATGTTATAAAATAAATAATCATATAAATCACAAAAGGATACCATAATCATCCTCCCTCTCAAGGAGGTGTCAATCACAAGCCTAAGCTTCTCTCGAACAACTGCACTGTCTCAATATATGGATAAATCTCAGTCCCAACTATATATATGGGATTCTTTGTCACCACAATGTATCCATTTCATATCCAAATCATGCTCAGACAACTCTCTAAGGAGCTTTTTCATCCTGCCTCATAGCTAGCCATGCTAGCGACATCGTACTCAACCTCGGTCGTGATATGGAACTCTCATCCAAGATATCATGGCAGATCTCATATTAAGGAAACATTCAAATGTGCTCATCAATAACAATCCCAAACATCATCAGTACATTCATGCAGTCACATATCATAGGAGAAATATCTCAGCCTTAAAAATAGAACGTTTCACGCAGATATTTCAAAGGATGTTTGGTGGAAACTCTATGTCAATGAAGCAACTCAATCATGAATTTATTCAGCTTTTATGCACATCATATATATACACATGGATGTTCAAAATGGAACATCAATGTTTCAATCAACTGTCAGGTGCCATAACAAGTTCAACAACATTTCGAACTTTAAATCAGAGTGTCATAGGATTTACATTTCCATTATTCAAAAATATTTTTTTCAACAACTTTGCAATACAGGATTTATTTCCCAAAATTTCAGAAATCGATTCATCATGCCATGATACTTGCATAACATAATGCTCTCTGCAAGCATAATGCCCTACCAAGCCAAAATAATAAGCCATACATAAATTAATGTTGTGTCAATGAAGTCAGCTCATCAGAGTTTATAATCCAAACAAAAACTATTATCAAAGACATTGATATCATAGTATCAATTATTTCAACCAGGTGACAGGTAGAGTTCATATCAAGTCTTGAATTATTTTATTATAATGCCAAAAACACTGGTATTTATCATGCCATTACATGTCATTTCTGTCACTAGACGCAAATTCATATATCCAGGTTAAGTCATGCAGGTTCCATCTTCATACTGAATCACAATTATCAATACTTCAACCATCGTGCTAGGAACAAGAAGGCTAATACAAAACCATTTTTCCGAATACTAACATAATTCATTGAAGGTCACTATGTACACATAGAATTGACATGAGGGCAAATCAACAATCATCATATTAAATCATTAGACATATGGTCAAGTCCAAATAGGGAGATATGTCTCAATCATCAATTCAAAGTTCCAAACACATCTCATCTATCAACCAAATCATGTCAAACTTTTGTAGCAAAAAATTCAAACATAATGACATATCCATATGAATGTCTCGGTCAATTGCAAATACAAGATAAATCCAAACATTCAATATTTCATGCTTACAGATTTTACCGCCATCTTCAACACATATGAAGAAATGGAATCTTCCAGGTGACCATTTGATTTCATGCTCAATCCTTCATTTTCTGTGATCAACAATTTAACCTAGCAACTTCAGAAATTAGTTTACAATGGCAGGACATGTCAGAGATCCCTTGATCATAGTATAGTCTATTTCATAAAACTTGGTCAACTATATTCATACCCCTAGATGCTCCCTTCAGGTTAGCATGGGAGTATCTTTAGCTTCCTGGACGCTACCTAGGCCTTAGCATGCGAGTGTGTAGGGATGAAATCATTCGTTTCTGTTCCTGCGTCAAGAACAAGAACCCTAATTTTGTACGAGTTTCAGATCTGAGACTTTTCTGCAATTCAGTATTTTCAGATGCACATAGATCATACTTCAACAATATAGAAAGAAAATAGCAATATGAGTAAGAATATTGAGAAGAGATTCTCCCTCTGAATGGGGATCCACTTCATCCACCTTCATTCATTTCACCATCCTGTCTCTTCTAGTGTTATGCAACAACATATTTGTTAGATCATAAACACATATCAATCATGGTCATCAACATCATGTCATCAATCTTTAATCAAGTGTTAGACTTGAAATACTAGGGCAAAAGACAAATGTGACATCATATATCAAAGATTGTGAACACAATAACATTTTCCATCAAGAAAATACATCAAGTTAGGGCATTCAATTTCACCATATGCCATCAAGACATGACCACATGAAGTAAGAGATCTAGAATATCAACCTCCTAGATATAACTCTATCATCATGGTTACCATTCTTATCATGATGAATAACATCAAGTTAGGTCATTCAATAAATATTTACCAAAAGAGTGTCAATCTCTCTTTCCATGAGCTTTCATTATGCTTATCACAAGCATTATCAATAATATAATGTAAAGGAATTGATGAGCTAACTTTCTATGTGAAATTAATCATCAATAGTATCATCTACTAGAGTCAAGGTACTAGCCTTCTTCAAATTATCCAAGAGATAGATGTTAGCCATACATCAAGTATACCATTATGTCCAAGATCAACAATAAGTAGCCTTTAAGGAGTACCATTTCATGATGGGAACCATATTTCAAAATCACTTTCATATGCATGCATGATCTATATGAGGAGGATACATTCTCAACATATCAGAGGGATAACCTAGCCATCAATGTTACTGTTGAAATACAACATGACATACATACCTTGTAGTATTCAGATACCGGTGCACCTTCACAAAGGCATATTGTCATGTTTTCATCAAGTGCCTCTTTATGTTTTCCAGATCTTGATTTTCTTCCTGCATCTCAAATGATCCTTCAGAAGGATCCACTTATCACATATCATCAAGGAGGTTAGAAACAACTAGGTACTCAAAATATACATGCAAGAAGTATAAGAAATAATCATCAAAATCAGATCTGTAAGTATAAACAAGAGTAAATTCATCAATCAAGGAATACTTATCTTAAATGAGAGATGATCCTCTCCCTCTTGAACCAACCTTCAAGAGCCATCCATAGAACACATAAAAATGTTGCCTTCAATCAACTTTATCAACAACCAGGCTTACTAGATACTATCCCATTTAGGGCTTCATTTAAATCTAAACATCTTGACTTTGATCATGCAAGGGTTTCATATCTCAATTCTTTTCCATAAACCATGGTTTCTCTCAAACCCTAACCATCAAACCCTTATGCACCAACTACCTAGGGTTTTTTCATACCCTGGAATTCTTTTAGGTCTCCACCATCCTCTTCTTGCTTACATCAAAAGTGTTTCCATAGGTGTGATCTTCATGGCTTTTCTTCAGCCCACCTCTGATATCATGTTAATTTTCCTTAGGGCTACATTGATCTTTGCTTTGATAGTTTCATTTCTTCATTAACACATTAAGTTCACCCCATATCATTATATCATTATTCAGATTTACACTATTATCCATCAACATATGCAACTACGTAGAAAGAAAAATAACATGATCATCATCTATGCAACGGAACGTAAAGGAACAAAGGAAGAAAATCATGCACACATAGAGACACCAGGGAAAAACCCACTATGGGGAAAACCCTTGCAAATTCTACTTCTTAGATCGTCATCAAATGTTTCAGCAAACAAGAGTACAATGATCCATTGATCCATATCTTCATAATGCAATAAAACAACTAGCACATCCATAGTATAATCTTAAACATACTTCTACTGAAGGATCTTAATTATGAGAATTGTAATGCATTGTCATTGACTGTAGTTAACTACTGGATACTGCTGTCACTATGTTGAAAATTGTTGAACACTGCGGCATACTGATAAATATTCTTTAGGCTCTGGACGCATGTAGAAATACTGAGAGCGAGCATCTATGGAAGATATAGACACTACCAAATCATTTTGTGTGTGCGTATATGAGAGACCTGGACTGCGAAAACTTCAGTCTCCCGAACGCACCCATAAGGCCTCTGTGCATGCGTCTATGGCAGATTTGGACGCTACTAGACCATACAGTGCATGCGTCCGGAGACCAAAGTGGATTGTGGAAGCCTCAACCTTTCAGACGTATCCATCGGTCTCCATGCTTGCGTCTATGGGTTCCTGGATGCACCCATAATATTTTGTGCCAACTTCTAGGGATGAAAAACTTCAGTTACATGCGAGCATCTAAGACTCATAAAATCTAGACACGTGCGAGCGTCGACCCTGTAGTTTTAGACCCTTTGCACGATCTTTCCTTCGACAAACCTTTGCGAACCAAAAAATAGAGGAGATAAGAGAGTGCTTGATCATTGTGTCCAAATGAGATTGAGGTATATTCTATTTATAGGCTTTCATGAGGGTCCACTTGGGGTTGGGGCCGACTAAACCAATTTCACATGTGCTTAGGACCGACCCATTCCATTATACGTGTATGAATAAAATAATTCAAAAATCAGCTTCCGCTCGACCAAATAGGGTGATCTTTAGATCAATTTTGGTCCTCTCGAAAAGAGGAATCTATTTCAATTATTATCTTCATCATATGAGTTGTCCAAAGTGAAATTTGACCACATTTTCATAATTTTAACATGCTGGAAGGTGCAACACATTTTAGGGCTTGGAGGACCATAATGCAGATTCTCATTCTTGAAGAGAACGATGCCATGGAATATTTTAAAGGAAATATTACTAAACCTGAGGATGATGAGGGAAAGTCAAGCACAAGAAGATAAAAACTAATCCTAAGAGGATTCTTGTTGAATCCGTCAAAGATCATTTGATCCCATTTGTTTCTAGGATAAAGACTTCAGAGAAAATATATGATGTCTAAGTAGTGTTGCATGCAGTAAACAACATTGGTCAGAAGATGGATTTGAGGAATCAACTTCATGATATTCAGATGTCTAGATCATATATTGTAACTTCCTACTTCATGAGCATATCTCAGTTGAGAGATCAACTTAAGGCCATTGGAGAAAATATTGATGAATTAGAACATGTGATTGTGACTGTTCATAGGTTTCCAGATTCATGGGATTCATTTGTATCAATAATTTGTGGTAGATAATAAATTCCAAATTTTGGTTCGCTATGGGCTTCCTGTACCCAAGAGGATTCTAGGATATTATCAAAGGGGAATATTCAGTGACCTCAAGATGGTGAGTCCCAAGCATTTGTAGCCCATACGAAGAATGTTAAAGGAAAATTAAATTTTGGAAAATTTCATAAAAGAAATATAGGTAGAAGACCTACTCCTATTCAGGATCAAAATAAGAAGTATATTTCATAGATTTAGTGTTTTGATTGTCACATGTCTGGTCACTATAAAAACAAGTGTCCTAAAGGGAAGAATGATCATAAGAGAAAGGGAAAGAAACATGCTTCAACAACAAACATTGATGATCATGAGCATCCAAATCAGAACATATCTAGGAATGAAAGCACACATGATACGAATTACTTTTTATTTTCTACTCTTAGCAGGAACTAGTGTAGACCATAGTGACATTTCATTCGTTAACAGTGGTGACTCCAGACATATGATAGATAACCATGACAATCTTACAGAATTGATAGAGAGGAACTCAACACAGAAAGTGGAACTTGGTGACAATACCAAGTGTTGGGTCCTCAAATTGCCTTTGTTTTAACATCATTTTGTCATCTCTTCCACCCCTTTTTCACTTATTTTTGCTATGTTTCCAAGCTACAAGGTCATATAGACCACACTCAGACATAATAAAGGTGTCATTCATTCATAGTTTATAATTTATAATTCCTTTATGAAATGTAATTAAAATAATTTATATGGCTACAAAATATGCAAATTTCGTAGCTAATCAAAAATTTTGTAGTTGCGACCATGGCTAGACAAGATCTCGCGAGCTTGGAGGAGAACAAGATATATGCATGGATGCCAAATGTTGAGCATATGGATGTAGACCTATCGAATCCACCTGGTAGATCAGAGGGCTTGAGAGTTTTGTCAATCAAACTAAAAGGTAAACTCTAGTTATGCCAGTCTATCCTCGCGCAAAATTGAAAGGCTGGAAGTTTCTTTGGCAAGCGAGCGTGGAAATGAACGAGTAAAGCTTGGATTCAAAGGCAGTGATGTGTTAATATGAGATCTTCTCATGATATTCTCTCATCGTAGAAAATCATGAGAAGCACTTTTCCTATTTTATTTAAAACATTTAGATGTCAATTAAAGAACTAATTTCTCACCTCGAATGTCTTTGAAGCTGTTAGATTAGGATATTATAAACTTCTTTGCAAGCAAATACACTGATACATTTGTAATTTGTAATTTCTGCTCGTATTTACGACTTTGTTTTCACCATACTACGAATGCATTTGTGAGTCACTTGTTGATCTGAGTTTCGACTATGCTCAAGCTCGATAGGAGGGCCCTCATAAGAGTTTGTGAGGCCGTATTATTTCTATTTTATTCCTTTTTCCAAGCATTATTTTCATTCTACTTCGATTTCTAAATTAGTTTTATTGCTTTATTTCTGTCTGTTAAACCTTAGTTTCATATTTTTTTATTTCTTTATCATGTAGTAGGTTTAGCGCCCATTTAAAAAACAAAAAAATTAAAACATTTAATTTCTCAACTGTTTGCTTGAATTTATAGCTTAGTCTCATATTTAATGTTACTTTGGATTGGTTCTAGTCGAAATGACACACACTAGTAATCTTAGTAAGACTTTCATTTCATTTCCAAGTTTATTTTAGTTTTAGATTTCAAATTGATGATTAGCATATATTTTAATTCTTATAATGTTTCAATTCTGCTTATTAATGTAGCATTTTGTTTTTTCCCATCAACATAGAATTTCAATTTCGCTCATTAGTATAGTATTCAAAGTTCATTCATTAGAATAGAATTTCAATTCAGTTCTTAGCATAATTATTTTGATTCTTCACTTAGCATAGTTTTTTTCAAAAGTCTTCATGAAAGAACACATGCGTTCATTTAACAAGAATGAATATTGAGTATTTTCATTTTACATTTTTCTTTGGACTTATAACACTTAATCAAAAGTAATCGTCCTAGCACATATTGTGCACATAAACTCCATGAGAATACTATCCCCAAGTTTGACAATGTAATGATGTAATTTAACTATCAATTAAATTACCCAACACCAAGTATGTAGTTAAAGGTGTTGGGTCAACATCTTTCCAGTTGGATTCATGAGGAAATATTCATGTAAATGATGTGTTGTATATACCAGGTTTGAAAAAAAACTCAATCTCTACTTACATCTTTAGAAGACAAAGGGTATAGAGTTTCATTTGTTGATGTACAAGTCATTGTATGAAATTAGGGCTCAAGCATAGATTCCACAAAGGTAATTGATGTGCAAGAGGGAGGCTTGTACAAAATCATAGGACAATCAACTAAAGCACTGGTACATGATAACACTAATCTATGTGAGTTATGGCATCAAATATTTGCTCACATACACTACAAAGCTTTTCCAACATTGAGGAATATGGTTACAGGTCTTCTAGAGCTCCAGGTAGAGCATGAAGGAGTTTGCAAGGGTTGTGCACTTGACAAGAATGTCGAAAGATATTTTCCGAGCAATGACAGTAAGTCCAAGAGTATCTGGGATATAATACATTAATATGTATACAAACCAATGCCAATTCATCTTTGGGTAGCTTCTTGTACTATGTGACATTCATTGATGATTTCTCTTGAAAAACATGGATCTAGTTCAGGAAGACCAACGATGAGGCCTTCAATAGGTTCAAGAGTTCAAAGCTCAAGTAGAGAACTTGACAAGGAAGAAGATCAAGGTTCTAAGGTCAGATAATGGAGGAGAGTATGCTTCTAAGCACCTCATTTCCTTCTGCAAGGAAGCAGGGATTAAGATAAAGTTAATAGTTCCTTACCACCCTCAACAGAACGGGGTTGCTGAAAGGAATAACAGGTCCATTGTGGAGGCAACTAAGGAAATGATTCATTATCAAGATTTACCCAAGTTCTTATGGGGAAAGGCATACAACATGATATTTCATGTTCAGAACAGAAGCCCTCACTGTATTTTTGGGAACAAGACTCCTGAATAGGCTTTCACAGGTAAGAAACTAGAGGTCAAGCATTTGAGGATCTTTGGTTTTCAAATATACATTAATGTACCCAAGGAGAAGAGGACGAACCTAGAACCTTCTGGGAAGAACGGGAATTTTTTTGGATATTGTGAGACATCAAAGGCTTATAAGATATATGTTCCATCACAGTGGTAGGTTGAGATTAGTTAGGATGTTAAATGTGACGAGGATGCAACCTATTGGATACCTAAAGGATCTCACATGGATATTGATGATGAGGAGCAAGAGGCTCCCAAGGATGTGGGTTCAGGTCCTTTTGTACACGTGGAACATCCTTTAGATCATCAAGAAGAACCAAAGGGAAATTTGAGCTAGTGGACCCACTAAGGGTTGCTGTTCTAGAATCCAAGAAGAGGTCAACATGGCTTCGAAGTATGTTTTAGGATGCATAAGGACATGCAATTCCCTGTGACACTTTCAGGGAAAGAAAATATCCTAAGAACTAATCAGGATATGCAACACTAATGAGTCACATCATTGATAATGAGCCATCCAACTATGAGAAGCCAACAAGCCAATAAGTTTGGAAGGATGCCATGATGGAAAAATATTAGTCCATCATGAAGAATGATGTATGGGAAATTGTGTTGAGACCTCAGGGGAATTTAATGGTGACTTCCAAATGGATCTACAAGATCAAGCATGTGGTAGATGGAAGAAAAAAAATTTACAAAGCAAGATTCGTGGCAAGAGTGTTCTCCTAGAAAGAGGAAGAGGACCATGAAGAGACATTTTCTCCAGTCGTCAGGTACACTTCTATTATAACTATTACTTCTATTGCTTATGGTATGGGTTGAAGGTTACATAATATGGATGTAAAGACCACTTTCTGAATGGACTAATTGAGGAAGAAGTGTACATAGAACAACCTCAGAGCTTTGAGGTACATCAGAGGGACTCTCATGTTTTCAAACTGAATAATCATTTGTAGATACTCAAGAGAGCACCTTGGGCTTGGTACTATCAAATTGATGGATACTTGATGAGTCTTGGCTTCACCAAGAGTTCTTGTTATATGTTGATGAATTTTTTTTTATAGGAGCAGTGAATCGCATGTTGATTTTTGTAGCACTGGCAAGTGTAGTCTCAAACTTTGTAAGGAGGCTTGGACATCAATATTCCAAAAAACCCAAAAATCGTTTGTGGAAATTCCACCCGGTTCATGACTTATTAAAATAATTATTTATTTTAATGGAGACCCTAAGTCTAAACTTAGGGAAATGAAAGAATTAAAGGGTATTAATAAGTCAAAGTGACAATCTTATAGAAAACAAAGATCAAGTCAAGTTTTAATCTTAGCCATTGATTAGATTTCTAATATGGGCCGTTGATTCACCAACGAGAATATTATAAAAGAGGGCTTGAGGGTCATTTGGAAAACAAGCCGGGCATACACTCAGTACCTGAAGGAGATCAATTATGAAGTAAGAGAATTTGATCTCAGTGGGAGAGTTGCAAAAGAAGAAGGAGGAGGGAGTCAATAGTGATTGAGATCAAGGACAGAGGGACGTAGTGGGTCACAGGAGGCAGCACAAGGCTATAGCACAGTGAACCCATGCAGAGACTATGCAGAATTTCGTAGTACAACGCAGGGACCGTGCATAGAAACACATAGACAAGAACAAAGAGAAGCATAGGCTAATTAGGGTGTCACGGATTTGTCGGGAGGAGCCGAGAATTTTGTCTCAGGTGTTTTAGATTTTATCTGCCAGTATATTCCTCGTAAAAAAGTCATTTTCTGAAGAATTATAAAAAACTCTTATCTACTGCGCTGATTTTCCCGCATTGGGTTTTTCCGGGGAGAATTGTCCAAAAATAACTGTGTACATGTGATTGATTATTGTGCTTATATCCTTTACTATTTACTTCTCTGCATATATGTTTTGTGAATGTTGCAGTAGTATTTGTTTCGATATTTATCGATAGATTTATGTAAATAACTTATTGAAATAATAAGTAGGAGAAATAAATCTATCACTGCAACTGTAGACTTTTCAGATTGAAAATTTCACATAGTATCAGAGCCAGGGATGAGTAACAGGAATGAAGAATCGACTAGTGGAAATAATTCTACCACTGCAGCAGCAACTCAGAAGGGTTCACATAGTTCTCTAGGGAGGGAAAGAAGCATGATAGAATAGATGCATCACAATGTTTCTGTTTTGGCATCTAGACTTGAAGAATAATTTGCTTGCGTATCAAGCTCTGCTTCTTCTGATGTCTGGTATATTGATAGTGTAGCTTCTGCTCACATGACAGGAGTGCGGGAATGTTTTTCTGACTACCGAGAGGAGCAGTAGAGTTTCAAAATAACCATGGGTAATAAAGAAAACTTTGTGCCCCTATTGGGAGAGGCACCATAGTATTTCAGACCAAGGATGGAAATAAGATCCAGGCCACTAACGTACTGCATGTGCCCAGGTTGGGGATGAACTTGCTCTCAGTGTATCAACTTCAAAACCGAGGTTATGAAATTTACTTTATTTGAAATAGGGCTTACGTCAAACACCCCAGTTGGAAGAAAAAGGCACACATCGGGGTAAGAAGCAACAAACTTTATAAGTTTCAACTTGAATCCCCAATGGCACTCATTGACAGCACTGATGAAACATATCTGAATGAGCTATGGCACATAATAATGGGACATTTGCATCATGAGGCGTTAAAAATTCCCCAGAAGACTGTCACCGGAGTTCCATAACTGAGCACTAAACGAGACGATGTCTGCAAAGGGTGCGTATTGGGAAAATATGCCAAGGCAGCGTCTCAAAGAAGCAAGAATAGGACCAATTTTCTATTGGACTTGTTACACTCAGATATCTGTGGACTAATGTCCACTAGAGCTCTTAGTGGTGTCGAGTACTTCGTCACCTTTATTGATGACCATTCCAGAAAAACATGGATCTACTTTTTGAAGACCAAGGACGAAGTCTTCAGTCGGTTGAAAGAGTTTAAGGATCTGATAGAAAATCTGACAGGAAAGCGGATCAAGTTGTTGAGTTCAAACAATGGTGGTGAATACATAGATAAGGAATTCACCATTCCAGACTCATCACAGACTGCAAGAATAATTTGGCTGAGGAATTTGACATGAAGGATATAGGGCAGATGCATTAATTTCTGGGGTTGGAAGTTTGGCAACAGAAGGGGGAGATCTTTCTTGGTCAAGGAAGATATACTACAGAGATTCTGAAGAGATTTCAAATGGAGGAATGTAGACCCATGATGACCACAATGATCACCAACTAGAAGAAAATCAACACGTCCAAAGATGATGAGGTTGATCTTACATTGTATAGGAAATTCATAGGATCGTTGATGTATCTGGTAAACACAAGGTCATACATCTGCTATGTTGTAAATACCCTTAGTCAGTTCATGGTAGAACCTAAGAGGGCTCATTGGGCATCAACCAAGCATGTTCTTAGGTACCTTCAAGGAACAGTCAAGCTTGGATTGAAGTACACCCGTAGCAGTGATGTTAGGTTGAGTGGGTTCACCAATGCAGATTGGGCAGGGAGTTTAGTAGATTGGAAGAGTACCAGTGGGTATTGTTTCAGTATAAACTACAAGGAAAGGACCCTCTAGCGGAGGTTATAAAAGAGGGTTTTAGTGCTATAAAATTGGCCAAAATTGTCAAAAAAACATTTTCTACAACATCATTTTTTGCTAACGGAGGTTTTGGCGGAGCTTCTAACGGAATTTCAACACAACTAAAAAAATTAGGCGGTTCGAGGTTATTACGGATATTTTTTTCATCGGTGTGCTACTCAGGTGTCAACGCACCGATGCGTGTCATCTAGACGGTCGACCCGAGGCAGTCGAAGGTGCATGCGTCAAGCCGTAAAGGTATAAAACCGCACCGGGTGCTCTGTAGGTGATACAACACACTGCGCCGTTCTAATTCGTATTGGGTTTTGTGTGGTGTCCAGAGGTCGTATCAACGCACCGGTTCATAGTATTATAGAAATGCATCGGTGCGTAGTATCACACAAACACACCAATTGTTCTAATTCGTATTGGTATTTTTGCTATGCCCATAGGTCGTACAAACGCATCGGTGAGTAGTCTCACATAAACACACCGGTGCACAATATCACACAAACGCACCAATTTTTCTAATTTGTATTGGTATTTGTGCGGAGCCCATAGGTTTTACAAACGCACCAGTGAGTAGTCTCACATAAATGCACCAGTGTGCTATATATATATATTCTAAGTAATTCTAAATTCTATTAATATAACATATATTACATGGAGTGTCTGGCCTCTAGAATTGCTGGACTAGCCAATTCCAGAGGCATTATAAGCCAAAAGAACAAAATAATGATTGGCCCAGAAGGGGAAACCTGTCAAACTAGTCTTACTGCAGTTTCCCACAACGGGGAAACCAACTTCATACAAAGGATAGAATAAAATTACAAATATATCCAAGAGAGACATAGTAATCCAGAAAAAGAGACCCGAACTGAAAAAAAAAAACCTGTAGAAGCTAGGTGTCATTGCGCGGGGTGGTGGCTCCTCCACAATTAGGCACCTGTACTCTGCGAAGGAGTCGTCAGCCATCTTATCATGAGACGCGTCATGTTCCAGAGTAAGGGTGGTGCATGCACTGCTCTTGCAATCGTCGTCGCCAAACCAGTCCCTACTGCTGTTGTCGTTGCCACTGTTACCGCTGCCGCTACTATCCTTGCCTTTGTTGTTGGAAGAGGGGGCACCATGAATGATGGGGAGAGCTTCAGATTTATGTGAAGGCGGCTGAGGCACCGAGTCAATTGTGGATTTTCTGAGCATTTTCTTGGGGCGAATGCTGTCAGTAGGGGAAGCTTCCTCCTTGAAACTGATGGAGATGGTGGCTGTGATATGAGGGTGATCCATGGTGCAGTTGTAGTGGAAATGTGCAAAGTGCACGGTGGATGGAGAGGGAAACGTCTCCAATTTCGGCAGAGGCGGGGAGGAGAGACTGGTAGGGTGGCTCAACCCCAAAGTGAGAATAGGAGTTATGGAGCGAGACAACCTCGAAGCCAAATCTCGACCTCTCCCGCTACGAGTTGCAGGATAGTGACCATAGGAATCCTCAAGAGACAAAGAAGAAGACTCAGAGTGGTGGGAAAGTAGAGGTCGAGATGGCCGTCCACGCCCACTGCCACGACGGCATCGCATCCGGTGGCGTCTGGGCATAGTGGAGGTGATGGTGATGGGCTGAGAGAGCAGAGCCGAAGGAACAGGGGACTGAAGAGCCAAAGGGACAAAGTTCTGAGGAGCCGAAGGCTCTGAATCAAAATTAAGGCTGCAGTGGAAGCTATGGGAGACGTGGTGGCTGGGGGCGAGAACAATACAACAATAGAGTCTGCATTGCCTCCCTGTGGGCATTCTAGAGCTCGGCTCAGAGACCATAGAGGGGCAGATACAACTTGAAGGCGATGGAGGAATGCTGCAGTGTAGAGGCATTTTGAAAGGGTGGTGGCTGCATCGACCGACGAGCAAATTAATGAAGCCTTGTTGAATGCAGTTGGCAGGTTTTAGTGCCCGCGACTTGAGCCCATGCGTGACCATGTGGCTGAGCCATGTGTCACGCACTGGGCTCACTGTATGCCCGACTTTAATATTCACCCGCATCTGGGACACCGGTGCGCAATATCGCACAAACGCACCAAGATTTATAATTGGTATTGGTATTTTTGTGGTGCCCATAGGTCGTAGAAACACACCAGTGCGTTGTATCATACAAATGCACCGGTGTATAGTGTTGGGGTTCCCATGTTTTGGCCAGGTTGGTAAGACCAAAAGTTGAGACAACATCAGAACCACTTTCAGACCTCAGGATCTAGCCCTCCTAGGTCCAGGAAAACTCTTGGAAACATATTCTCATTAAATACCATACAACCAGCCAAGTGAAACTGAATGAAATTTTCCTCCTGTAATTTTTTTGGCGTGCGGACAAAATGTGGAAGAAGTGTTTTCTTTTGGTACATACCATCAATTATCAATCCCAGATATTTATTTGGATGATCATAACACTTCTTTCGATGTTTATACAACTTTTGCCTTTCACTTGTTTGCTGATTGTGATGGTCTTGAAGTTCTTTGACAACAGAATCTGTACATAAAATAAAAGAAACATATGAATAAACATATTTTCATAGTTGATAAGTATCAAATTTTAAAAAACAATGTTTTGAACACATACCTCTTTCCGCCCCTTGACATTTATCTCTTTTTTCTTTAAGAGAAGCACATGTGCTGCAAATCCCCATCCTTGTATTCTTAGGAATACGAACATTGTTGAATTCAGTTTTCCATATCCTTGTAAAATAAGAATATGTAATAAAATTACCAATTCCTTCAACAGCTTCTGCATAATATTTGTATAACATGAATATTTCTCGTCTCGAGAAATTATCTGGAATATGTATTATGTCTTTATTTGGCATACACTCTCCATGATTTGAAAAGAAGTCTTTCATCCATGTCTTAGCAGTATTTACAAACGGCCCCACCTCCCGTTTATAATGTGCTTCTGAATAATATGTGGGTCCCTTTCCAATCTATCCTGTTTTCTTGACAAACGACAATTACCAATTGAATGCAACATTTTGAACGCCTTTCTGCAAAGCAATACATTCCCAATATGATAATCATAACCTGCTAGTGTAGATTGCATGCAACCCACTAAATATGAATTTTGCATGCTTTTATTCATTGACATATATCTTTTCCTTTTCTCCAAAACAAAGTTGAAATCCATATGTTTCAAGCAATCCCCTCGACAACAATCACTTGAAATAAAATGAACGACAAAAATTCTTTTTGTGAGATATTTTAAAATTACCAACTCCTTCAGCAACTTCTGCATAATACCTGTATAAGTTGAATATTTCTCATCTTGAGAAATTATCTAGAATATGTATTGTGTCTTTATTTGGCAGACACTCTCCATGCTTTGAAAATAAGTCTTTCATCCATGACATAGCAGTATTTTCTAACAGCCCAACCTCCGTTTATAACATACTTCTAAATAATATGTGGGATCCTTTTTTAGTTTTTCTTGGATTCTTGACAAATGACAATTACCAACTGAATGCAACATTTTGAAAGCCTTTCTGCAGAGAAATACATTCCCAATATGATAATCATAATCTGCTAGTTTAGATTGCATGCAAGCCACTAAATATGAATTTTTCATGTTTTTATTCATTGACATATATGTTTTCATTTTCTCCAAAGCAAAGTTGAAATCCATATGTTTCAAGCAATACCTTCGACAACATTCACTTGAAATCAAATGAATGATAGAACTTCTTTTTGTGAGATATGTTGTCCTCACCCTTGTATCACTGGAATGTTTTGGATTGATATGAAAAGGTCTACTCCTACTCATAGTTACAATATTTTCTTGCAACGGCATCATCATTCCATCATCCTTTGTAAAAGTAGTTTCATCACCATTAGGAGGAATATTATCCCCACTATCATCATTCTCAACATACTTAAGAAATTTATCAACATCACTGCATGGAAAATTTTCACTACCATCCTCACTTGAAGAAAACATTTCAGAAAAATCATTTTTGCTTTTGTAACCCTGACTCAGATCAAATCCTTCACCATCTTGATCCATGCTTTCATATTCTTCACTGGGAGGATTCAATTCTTCATCACCATGGGTGTATTTGAAATGATCTCTTAGAGAAAATGCATTATTTAGATCTGTGCCTCTAAAATTATCATTTTCAATAAACTCTTCATCCTCCCCTTCCTCAGTGGTGCTCTCATAATCCTCAGGATTAGGCCTAAGTGGAAGCTTTGAATCTGTATTCACTAGAATTTATTCATCTCGTCCCTCCCCTTCCTCACTGGTGCTCTCATACTCCTTAGGATTAGGAATAAGTGGATGCCTTGAATCTATATTTATTTGAAATTATTCATCCCCCCCCTTCATCAGTGGTGCTCTTATAATCATTACGATTAGGATGAAGTGAAAATTTTGACTCTAGAAATTCATCCCCCTCTTCATCAATGCTGCTAGCAAATCCTTAGGATTAGGACAAAGTGGATATTTTGATGCTGCAAATTCTTCATTCCCCTCTTGATTAGTGGTGCTGTCATAATCCTTAGGATTAGGACGAAGTGGATATTTTGACTCTGCAAATTCTTCATTCCCCTCTTCATCTGTGGTGCTTGCATAATCCTTAGGATTAGGAAGAACTGGATATTTTGACTCTGGAATTTTTTCATCCCCCTCTTTATTAGTGGTGCTCGCATAATCCTTAGGATTAGGAAGGAGTGGATTTTTTGATGCTGCAAATTTTTCATTCCCCTCTTCATCAGTGGTGTTGGAATAATCCTTAGGATTAAGATGAAGTGGATATTTTGACTCTGGAATTTTATCATTCCCCTCTTCATCAGTGGTGCTGGCATAATCCTTAGGATTAGGATGGAGTGGATATTTTGATGCTGCAAATTCTTCATTCCCCTCTTCATCAGTGGTGCTGGCATAATCCTTAGGATTAGGACAAAGTGGATATTTTGAATCTGGAAATTCTTCATTCCCCTCTTCATTAGTGGTGCTGGCATAATCCTTAGGATTAGGACGAATTGGATATTTTGACTTTGCAAATTCTTTATTCCCCTCTTCATATGTGGTGCTCACATAATCCTTAGGATTAGGAAGAAGTGGATATTCTTCATCTCCCCCTTCATCAGTGGTGCCTTCATAACCCTTAGGATTAGGACGCAGTGAAAATTTTGACTCTGGAAATTCTTCATCATGCCCTTCATCATTGTTGCTTTCATAATCCTTAGGATTAAGAGTAAGTGGAATAATTGACTCTCGATTTACATAAATTTCTTTTTGCTGTGCCTCATCAATTATGTTCTCATCATCCTTAGGATTACGACCAAGTCGAATTTTAGACTCTCTATTCATGGTGAATGAACTCATGCTATTTTCATCAATCTGAATAGAGTTGTTACATGAATAAGAAGTTGATATTGTAGACAGAAAAACTTCTCTATCAGAAGAACCCATTGCTTTCAACAAGAATATGTTGAATGATACAAATGCCTCTCCCAATTACAATATATAGCTTAAAGACTAAAGATTTCCCCCCAAATCCCCCCCCCCCCCAAATTTTCGCGAAAAACTTACCCTCCAAAATTTTCGTTTCAAATATCTCTTACAAAATATTCATCTAAAATGTATTTAAAAACATTTAAATAAACTGTTTGTGTTGAAATATTTTACCGATATTTCTATTCAAAATATCCACAAAGTGTTCCTATCATGCATGGCTTCCAAACTAAAATAATATTGTTATTTTAATGATTTAACATTGACTACATATAAATATTAACTATAATAACTACACGCAAATATTAACTATTTCAAGTATAATTAACTACATGTAAATATTTTAAATTTTAATTTTAAACCTATATCATATTCTTCTAAAATATATGTCAAAATTTCTTAATAAACAGTTGGTCTTGAAATATTTCACTGTACTTTCTATTCAAAATATCCACAAAATTTCCTTTCATGCATGTCTTCCAAACTAAAATAATTTTCTTATTTAAATGATTTAACATTAACTACATGTAAATATTAACTATAATATGTACAAGCAAATATTAACTATTTTAACTATAATATTAACTATAATTAACTACATGTAAATATTTCTAATTTTAAATTTTAATCCCACAATATATTTTAATGATTTAACATTGAGTACATGTAAATATTAACTAAAATATTAACTATAATAACTACATGCATATATAAACTATTTTAATATAATATTAACTATATTTAACTACATGTAATATTTTAAATTTTAAATTTTAATCCCACATTCGTTAAACAGTAAACCAATCACACAATATTCGATATATAATAAGAATCATTGTTTCTATTCATGACATCACATCAAGTCTTTTGTTTTTGTTGGAACAATTTTCTATAGGTGTTGGGTTGGCATTGGTAACTTTGTGGAGGCATTGCATTCACATTGGAGGCGTTGTGTTGGCATTGGTAATTTTGTGGAGGCGTTGTGTTCAGATTGGTAACATGATTTTTTTCGCATTTGAAAAGTTAGTTTTCCTTCTATTCTGTCCATTTAAAAATGATTTTAGGAAAAATCTATTTTTTTCTATGGTTTTTGTGTTCAAGAACTATTTTTTTTATTGTTTTTATGTTTGAAAATCATAATTTTTTAAATATTTTTTTGTGAAAAAAATGGGATAAAAACTCAAATTTTTAAGGTTTTTAGGACAAAAATTTAGATTTTTTGTTTATTTATAGGAGAATATATAGTTTTAGTTTATATTAAACCTTTTTGTTCCTTTTTATTATAAATATATTGGTGGTTTCATTATTTAAATTGTCTTTTTTTGGTTTTTTATTTGAAAAGTTTTTTATTATATATATATATATATATATATATATATATATATATATATATTATTCTTAATTTTAATTTATAATTTTAATTTGATTTTGTTTAGATTTTAAATATATACTTTAAAATTTTTATTTTATTGTTTTTTTTATTTTTAAAAATTTCGATTGTATAGTATTCTATTTTATATTAAACAACATTTTTTTTATTATAATTGTTTTAAATTAAAAAACAATAAAAAAATGAAATGAAATATATATATATATATATATATATATATATATATATATATATATATATATTATATATATATATTATAAAAAAATTATATGTTTTTTGTGAAGACTGTGGAGATTCTGAGCTTTGTATTTAAAGATCTATACCACAGAAACTTACAATTTATCGTATATGTTTTTTAATTTTTTAAATTATAAATTGAATAATTTTAATTTTTTTATTAAACAAAAATTTGTTTTTATTATAATCGTTTTAATATTTAAAAAATAAAAACAAATTGATTTTTTTTTTATATTGTTGTGTTTATATTATAAAACATTAATATAAATTTTTATTTTACTGTTTTTTTTTTTATATAAATATTAAACCATTTTTTTAATTATAATTGTTTTATTTTTTAAAACATTTAAAAAATATATAGTTTTTTTATATATTTATTGGTTTATTATATATAAAATATAGTTATTGTTTTTTTTTTTTAAATTAATAGATTTATATTTTGGCCACCCGTCGAGGGCTGGAGGCCGGCCGAGCGGTGCCGTCGAGGGCTACTCAACCGGCCTACAGCCCCCATCGGGCGACTGATTTTTTATTTTTTATTTATTTTTATTTTTTTAACCAAAAAAAATCTATAAAACCAATAAAAAAAAAAAAAAAAAAACATTATAATAAATAAAAAAATTTATTTTTAATATATATTTCACAAAATTGTTTAATATATATATTAAAACTAATATATAAATTAAATAAATAAATAAATCTATTGTTATTAATATATATGTTTTATAATTATATTAAAAAATATTTAATTTGTATATATATATATATATATATATAATATGATGATGATGATGATGATGGTTAATGTCCACTGAGACTAATATATATGTGTATATAAACAAAATAATATATATATATTATGTTTAATTTGTTTTTTAATTTTTTTAAAATTAAAACAATTATATTAAAAAAATTTGTTGTTTAATTTAAAACAAAACAAACAAAAAATTAAAACAAAACAAAACAATTAAAATTAACAAAACAAAACAATTAAAATTAAAATAAAAAATTAACGTTATTTATTTATTTATTTTTCTCTTTAGTTTATTAAAAAAGAATATTTTAACATTTCTTAAATCATAAATATTTTTTTTGTGTTTTTTATTTTTAATTTTAAATATAAACTTAACTTTGAAATTAATTTATATATTTTTTAAATTGTTTTATACCATTTAAAACCAATTTTAATTTTTTTTATAAAATGTACTCAAAAAATATTATATAGATATATATACATATATCTAAATATGATTTTTAATATTTTGATTTTAAATGAAAATTTTCTATAGTTATTTTTATTGGTTTATTTTCAATTTATTAGTTTTACAAATAAATCTTGTTTTTTTAATTTATTTTATAGACATTAATTTTTGGTAAATTTTAAATTTATATTGGCAAAATTAAAAACAAATTTGATTAACTAAGTTATGTGTTTTCTCATTAACTAATATATATATTTCTTTTTATCAGGAAAATGACATAAAAAAAAATTTATGTAAATGTTTCTGCACCTAGGGCTGCAACTATCAAATCTAAAGTTGCAATTGGACACACTATGGATACTACTCCCAAATCTAAAGTTGCAGTTGGGCGCACTATGGGTACTGCTAGACGCAATAAGGATATTGTTGCACACACTAATAAAAGTCAAGCAAGTGGCCCACGAGGTTCATTAAAGCTTATTCATGATTGGAAGAACGCCGAGGAAATAAATAAAACTAATTTCTCATGGTATCTTGAAGACAATGAAATGGAGGCTGATATACATATCTATCTGATTTGTGGTATGATTGACTTAAATGAACCATATGAAGTGATTGGCAGAGTACAAGACATATGTATTGTCCCGAATACAAACACTATTTATGTTCTTGCAAGGGAGGCTAATAAATGTGAGAAGGTTAGATATTGTCTATCAAAGGTCAAGTATGGCACAAATGAAATATCTACTAAGTTTTCTGAATAAATCTCAAGAAACATTGCAAATAACATTGTAAGTATGCTTATTTATATTTACGCTATGCATTATTGTAAGGATCATTCATTTTTTTATAAATGATTGATTATTGACATGTTTTATTTTGTTTCATAGGATTTTGTTCCGAGTCTTTCAAACATTTTTGAAGGTATTTATCATATGGAGCCAAATGTTATGACTGTGATCAACACTTTCCACACAGCAAAGCACAGGAAAGGAGATTGAAGCAAATATCAATAGCTCGTGACATTGAAATAGTACAAAAAGGGGATCAACCAAGAGTCACTAAGGTGGGTCAATCTAGTAAACCTAAACATGTTGCTTTGGAAGATGTGGAACATGAAACTGAAAATTATGATAGAATTAGTGAGGAGAAAATTAGAACTGTTGTGCAAAAGGAGAAAACAAATCAGACACCAAAAAGAAAAATGGCCAAAGATGTCTCTCTTTTAATTGATGATGAAGAGCTTGTTTATAAAAGAACTGATATGTTAACCAATAAGAAGAGGAAATCAAATATTGGTCAACCTGTAAAAGTCATGAGTCGTAGTGAAGAACAAATTATAAGCTCTATCAGAAATAACGAAATCATAACACCAGGTGCTGAGTTAGAGGATGGCATTATTAAAACAAAACAAAATGACATTCGATATGAGTTGAGGAAGAATAAATTAATTCTTGGTGGCCAAACATTTGAGCTTAATGTCAGCCAATTTTATAGGCCAGATGAAGGACAATCTCAATATCAAATTAGAAAGGCCCATCACCTACATGTACATAATTTGAAAACATTCTTCAGGTTCAATCCATATACGAATGTGGTGGATTATTTGGTTCTTGTTGATCCACATAAATTTCCCAACAAACAGGCATTTGAAAAGATAGAGTGTTTTGATTATAAGTATTATGTAATTGGAGGGAACCATTTGGTAGAGGCTAAAAGACAGTTGATTGAGGAATATCCCAGTAACTATATTTTTCAAACAATGAAATGCATCATTTACATTGGCTTAACAGAGATAGAATCAAATTTGTTGGCATGGGATCATAATCCAGATAATGAGTATAGAATGAAAATGACTTTCATCCAAAGAGTCAGATTTATTCATATTGAATTCATAGAAAAATGTGGTGGGAATAAGACACAAGTTACTCTAAATTTCGAAAGGAATGTTTAATGGAAACATGTTATCAAATCAATGAAAAAATCAAAGAAAAATATGGAAAAATGCATTCAAGTATATTCAGAAGCATTGATAACATTTTTCAGTTGGCATTTAGAACTGGGGAGATATGGGATTTGATTGATGAGATTTTTGAGCGGTGGGAGAATATTTCCATAAAAGAAGGTTAAAAAGAGTAAACCCATAATATGTACCAACAGTAAGACAGGTCCTGAAATGAAGCAACTTCTAGAGGATATGACTATCACACCTTGGAGAACAATGCAAGGTGTGCAGGATGAGAAACTAGTCAAATCAGTACTAGCCCATGTGAAGTCGGGTGAATTATCAATGGATGAAATGTGTGAAGAATTTCAAAAGTAAATTTCTTGAATTATTTCTTATTTTCCTTTCATTATAATTTTATTTTAAATAAAACATAATGTTGTTGGTAGAATTTTTTATACATGTCACTATACTAACAGTTTTAACTTTATTTATTCAGTTATAGTATTTTTATGAAAATACAAGAACATATGGTTAAAATGTTGAATGAAGACAGTTGGGATGATGTTGTGTGCCATTACCCAGAAGCAAGTTCTACAAAAACACTTAAAGATTTTTATATTGCATTCAATAAGGTATGTTGATTTATACATTCATTTTATTCATATTTAAACTATTTTTATTTTATTACTTACAGATATATATTTTTATGTCATTAAAGATGTTGAAGAAGGATGGAAATGGAGTACGAGATACTTTCAAAAAAATTATTAAAAAATTTAAGTTGGAAAAGATGAGAAAGAATCGTCTTATGAATTTTGAACTTGATCCTACTATTAATCATTACATTTGGAATGGGCTCGACAATATCGAATATCAAATAATAGAAGGTGAATGTGAAGACATTGCATCACTAATACCTAAAAGGGAATATGCCCTAGTTATTGTAGATATTCCTCATGGTTTCAATTTCCCAGACATTGAATATGATAGTGAACCATATACTTATCAAGCTTTTAGTAAAGTGGTTATGGGTTTTCAAGAAGTGACAACATCACCACTTTGGCGATTTGTGACATTTCATTCAGACACACAATTTGCAATTTTTTTAACAAGCTTCAAGGTAAAAACAAACTTCAAGGATGCAAATTACATGGTATGAATTTGAAATTGTATGTTTGATTACTGTTAAATTTTTTTATTTATGTACAATTTAATTGAACTTTTACTATGTTATGTTACAGGCATAAGTCAAATATTGTTTCTTCCGCAACCTATTATAAATGATTGTGAGTTCATCCATGTTGAATGTTGGACAAAAGAGGATAGCTATAAGCATATTCTTATGAATCGAGTAGATGGGAAGAGTCACGGTCAAGTATTGGTTCATGATGCACTTGTAAGAAAACTAACATATGAGGATAAAGATGCAAAATGAGATATAGTTAACATTTATAAAAAACTGCAAGTATTGATTAACTATCTTATAGATCTATGTTCAAATGAAGGAGATTGGGTTTTGGATTTATTCTCAGTTTCAGGTAAGTTTTATTATAAAAATTTGAATTTAAATATTTGATTTTTTACTTGTTATGTCTTTATACTAATCTTCTTATTTATTTCTATTGTGCTTGATGATTAGGTACAACACTAGCATGTTTTCTACCAAAAGGAATAAATTTCATTTCCATTGAGAAAGACCCAGTGCAATGCAAATTTATTCAACAAAGAATTAACGCTCTTGAATTCCTTTTAGATGTGAAGAAATAAGTTGGTTTGAGGAAAGGGGATTTTAATGAATCACATGTGGCAAATAAAGCAAAGGAACCTCAACCACCATTATATGGAATGATTGGAAAGGGACCCTTTGGAAGATTTGCAGACATGAAAGATCCATCAGAAGATGACAATGACCAAAATGAAGCAGAAAATGTTATGGAAGAAGACATGAATGATGTTCTAGAAGATGTTGAACATGGATTAGTTGATATTGTTGATGATCTTTAAGTTATGCTTGCAAATAAAGCTTAGTTTTGAGATCTATTAATCAATTTTACTTGTAATGTTTAGACTTTGAAATTTTATGAGAAGAATCCTTATTTTTTGCAAAAAACATGTGATTACTATTATTTTTTGACACAAAATTCAATACCAATTCTATTTTCTTAAGTTTTTTTGTTAATATTTTCCCAAAAAAATTAGTTTATTTAACATGTTTTTTAACAAAAAGTCTCTAAAAGTGTATTTTTTGCATTATATTTATATTGAAAAATTGTATTTTTTTGTTATATGGTTCAAAATATTGGTTTTTTAGCGAAAATTATTTGATGTGAATTGAAATATTATTAACATTACATAAACATGTAGAAAATATAAACTTTATAATATTGACCATTTTTTCATTTTTTTATCTCTATGTGAAAAAATGAAGATTTCATTACAATTTTTTATTTTAAAAAAAATATTTTTTTCTTTTTAAAACACAAGTACATAAATACGCTTAAAAATAAACATCTTAGGGAAGAAGAAGACATTAGAAAATATATAGTGTCAAAATCAATCCTCTAAAATTTTTTTGGTGATGATACACCACCACTATTCAAAATCGACATAAAAAGCATGACAAAAATAAAAATAAAAATTAATGTGCCAAAAACATGTTCCAAAAAAAAAAAAAGTGATTCTATATCACCACTTTTCAAAATCGGGTGTTTTTCTTACTACCTAAAAAAAGTAGGTACCAGTTCAGTTACCTATTTGATCAGTAACTATGTTGCTAGTTTTTTACCTAGTGTTTCTTTCTTTCCTTAGCTTCCCATTTTTCAAAATCAAAACCTATCTAGTAATTCTTATGCTTACATTTTAACTTTGCTTTATTTTTTCCTTTTCCTTTTATATTGTTAGATGTTTTCTTTGCTTTATGTTGCCTTTTTCCATACTTATATTGTATTTTTTTTTTGGTAAATTAGTCTATTTCTATTAGAAAATATTATGGTACAAGATGGATTACAAACAATAGAGGCTAGATAACAAGGAACAAGAAATGAAGAAACGTTCAACCTCGGTCCCATTGAGTAGCCAAGAGAGAAGCAAGAGATACAAGAAGAAAAGCAAGGGAGCCACAATACAAACACTGGAATCTACCTAGATTGGGTTGCGTCCTCAGTACGATATTTCTTTCCTTTATTTTTTGAAACTTTGACCCAACCATCCTGGGGTTGATGGGATAGAACCACTTGGAGCTTGTTGGTGTTTGAGGAGTGGGCTCCTTATCAAAATCTGAGGAGGAGATTTCATGAGACTGTTTCTCAGCACTCGAGGGACCGATGGGCACTTTAGGGTCTACCTAGGTCATTTCCTTCTCTTGCTTTACAACCTACACCTCTGCTTCAATCTCTTCCTCAACCGAGCTAAAGGAGTCGATGTAGTCCATGGGAGGCGGAACACATGGCTTACAGCTTTTGGAGTTTGATTTGTGGTTGTTCTTCTTCTTTTGGGAAAGGAAGGAGGAGAAGGAGTTCTGAAGGTGTCCTGCTTGATGGCAGTGGTGGCATCGGAAGGCAGTATTCTCATAGTCCAGGGTCTGTGTCTAATGGAAGTCTCCCACTTTGAGATTGATTTGATCTGGTAGGCCTTTGCTGATGTCTATTTCAGTGCATATTCTGCTGAAGGTGTGTATTTCTAATTCCCCCTGGAGGTGTCCATTTCCAAAAAGTGTCCTAGAGTATTTCTAATTCCTTGAAAGACAGAAAAGTGCCATAGAGGGGGTGATAAATTTGGGAGCCTGACCCAGATAGGAAGCTTGGTAATGACGGTCGTGGAGAGGTTGAAGTTTGGGAACCATGGCATGAGGAATAAACCAGCTTTTCCCCAGAACCAAGTTCCTCTTGTTAAGGCTTTTTGATAGTCCTCCTTGAAATCGAACAAAATTATGAAGAAACCCTTTGAGCATAAGAAAATCCTATTGTTATTGGTCCAAGCAGAGTGAACCCATTGATAGAGATCTACTGAGTGTGGCCATAATCCATTGAATTGACAGATTATGGCTTTTTCTTCATATGCCTGAAACTGGTCATCCATTGTTGGGTGGAAGATTTCAATCACTAGTATTTCCTCTGTTTTGTCCACTAAAAGAGGCTTGGGAGCCTCAGGAGATGGAGTAGCTGTCTTGGGGTGATATGCATGGACAACATCCTTGTATGAGAAATCTTGTGCAGAGGAGGGCTACCCAGAAGCTCCTCCTCACAGACGAAGGGATAAAACTAGAGTAGCATTTTTCTCAATATTATAAAAAGAGAGCAAGAGAGTGTTTTCGAGCTGTTTACCTCTGTAGAGGAATCGCTGCATGACAGAAGGGATCCCCATCTTGGGTTCAAGGACACGCGCTAGACTCTGTACCCGATCCGTAGATCGCACCCATCAGAGTAGTATTTTGTCATTGAGGAGTATGATCTAGATTTGGAAGGAGGGAGTCATGTTTGCTTTTTCGAGAGATGTGTGATGGAGCGAGGGTTCGATATGGATCAGAGGTAGATTGTGGATGGTATTTTGTCCCCTCCTAATGGCCTTCATAGGTGCACTGATCTAATTCACGCAACTATTGATGGGGTCCTTCACTCTAGAGCGCTTCAGATTGAGATTTGCGTAGAATGCTACTGAAGCCGCGTCGCGATGTATGGGCCTGGTAAGATCCTGAGGAGGAGGTGGTGAATGGAGCAAGGCCTCCACTGAATCCTCGCTGATGCAGTTAATGGAGGTCTCGTGCTTAGATGAGGGCACGCCTGGGCTATGGTAATCTAGCGCTGTCGAATAGATATGAGATACAGTGGTAACCAGAGGGTGCTCACAATTCTAGATCCGGGTCATCTGCTTCCCTCTCGCAGTGTGGCTCGTTTGGCGAGCGCCTATCCTATTTCTATTGCATGCACAACTGTAACTGGAGAGGTCCCCTGCCACAAGCTTGCAGATAAGCTCTAATTTTTTGTCTTCATGGCAGAGGAAGAGCCATGCTTCTCCCATTCGAGATAGGCCTCAAGCTACTGGCGCCTGCAGTGCTTCAGGGGCGACTTTCTGGCCATGGTGGCGACCAAGCATGGAAACCCTAGCAACAACAGAGGTTGCACAACTCATACTGACTCCCGATGTAGATGGAAAAACCATACTTATATTGTATTTCTATTAGTTTAATTTCCCATTTTTCAAAATCAAACCTATCTAGTAATTCTTATGCTTACATTTTAACTTTGCTTTATTTTTTCCTTTTCCTTTTATATTTTTAAATATTTCCTTTACTTTATATTGTCTTTTTCCATACTTATATTATATTTCTATTAGTTTAATTTATTTATTCTATCTACATCCAACTTTTAGTTCTATTGTTTTTTTTTAAATATATATAATTTATAATTTATAAACTTTATATTATATTACAATTTATCTCTACAAACTAACTTAATTATTTTTATTTTTATCCTTTTCATTATTATATTTTTGTTTTTATTTGTTTTTTTATTACTTAATATATAATAATATTTTTTTCTTTCCACTCAATTTTGTATGTGATGTTTTTCTTTTCCTCTTTGTTTTGTTTTTCTTTAGCTTTTCTTTTCTTTTCTTTTTTTTCTAATTGGTTTGGATTAGTTTTAGATTTTCATTTTTAAAATTTTGTTTTCCTTTTAATTTTTTTTATTAAATTAATTATTTTTAAGTGATTTTTTATAATTATATTTTTTCAATCAAATCATTTAAAATATTAGTGAAAAGTTCAAAATTCTCAAAAACATGAGTGCCAACATTTTTTTAACTATAGATCAATATAGAACCCAAAAAACTATTATGGAGATATCTGGAAAATAAAATTTAATGTATGGAAATATCATATAATAACATGATATTGTAGATATTGTGTCAATTTTTTATATTGTCGATATTATAGATATAGTATCAATGGAAATGGGTGCTTCTACTCATCTGTCTTTTCTCTCTTTGCAGTGGGGTCGTATATCTTTAATGCTTTGAAAGGTGGTATCTTTATTGTTTCCTGTTCTCACCATCTCTATTGAATTTAATTTCAGTTGCAACCAAATGGATTCAAATTCGGTTTCGGTTGCAGCCCTTTGGCAGCCAAGCCAAGGACTATGGGCAAAACCTAGAAAATCAAAGTGAATGTATAAACTTTAATAAACAATACATTAATAATAATTATGAGAAGGTAATATGAGGGAATTAAAAACAGAATCATAAAAAGAAATAGGTTAAACTTGTTAAATTTTGAAGGGTATTTTGATTTTTTTGGGGGCAAAACCCAAGTTTTACGCACAGCAGAACCTTGCTCTACACAAATTTCGCTCCTTCCAAAGCTTGTTCAGGTAATTAATAAAAGTTGGGTGTGGAAAATACTCTGGCCAGCATGCCTGAAACATATGATCTTGCTTTTTCATGCAGGTTTTTTTATAGCATTCTCGATCTCTTCTTTCTAAATTCAACACTTTTGTTTTTCTTATAGACTCATCTTACTAAATTTAGCATATTTGCATTTTTAATTGAATATTTTTTTCTTGGGGTGGAAATTGCATATTCATATAAAATCAATAATAAATATATAATTAAAAATAAAATAGTTGTTTTGAATTTTAATATATATTTTTATTATTTATTAAAATTTTAAAACACAGAGTTTTTATTAATTTTTAATATTTTTTTGGGTTTTAAAAAAGTTTTAAGGATTAACTTAATAGGTCTGGTTCTTCTTGTTAAGTGGAGGTTGAGAGGTCACATGGTCAAATCTCCTAGACACTTGATGGATAGATCCCTTCGGGTTGATCTACATGGATTTATCCATTCGGGTGTAGATAGATCCTTTGGGGTTGATCTATTTGTTTGGTCGATGGGTAGATCCCTTCGAGTTGATCTACCGAGATTTATCCCTTCCGATTGATCTTCTTGTTTGACCGACAAATAGGCCAATGCATGGCCCCCTAACTTTTTTACTGGTCGATGGATAGATCTCTTCGAGTTTATCAACAAATATTTATCTCTTCGGGTTCATCTTCTTGTTTGGCCGACAGATAGGCCAATACATGGCCCACTAACCCTTTTAAGTTGCACCTACAGAAGACCTTGTAATTTTGCTGATATAATGAGTTTCATTATGTAAAAAAAATATAAAATTAAGATTATAATTTTTGGGAAAATATTTGTGTATAGTAAAAATCTATTCTATGTAATTCCACACTATTTTGTGACAACATTACATTAATTAGATACCCAAAGGTTGCAATAATGGAAACATATGCATTATATTTTGCATCAAAAATAACATATCAATGTTAGATTTAACCAAAAAGTTCTTATAGTTAGATACAATTTTTATAAATAATTTTTTTATATTCCAAAAGCCAACTCATTTTCCTACATATAATTTCTTACACTTTCTTAAAATTTATTGTGTAAGTAGGTATAATTCAAATTATCCCTCTAGTTTA